>UXSR01000882.1:0-15169 GCA_900604375.1 Mesocestoides corti
GGAAGCGAAACACGGTGATCCCCAAAACCCACTTTGTGGTTCGCATCAGGTGTGTGTCAATTCCGTGGGTGCTTACCGATGTGTCACCTTGACTGACTGTCCTAAGGGCTTCCATCGTGCATCTCCCATGGCTTCCTGCACTGGTACGCATTTGTCACCCTCCACGTCTTTACTTTTAGAAACATTTTAATTCTGTAATTGCAGGATTGACTACCCTTAATGTCATTTCAGAACTCCCGGTTTTTTTCGCACAAAATATCGATACAATGTTAAATGTCCAAGCATGGATAGGGCTCTCCTCACTGGGCATGAAGCCAAGATATTCTAAAAGGATTTACTGATGTGGTATTAAGTCCATTAAAGTCGTAAGCAGGAGAGGTCTGTCCTTATATTTATTATCACCAATTTTGCTATTTTGTGTGTGAAAGGAACTTGTGTCAACATTTAACATCGTGAAATCCACAAAAATTAAATGTTAGGTCTTATTCATGTTCCTAATGATAGTTTGGGCAGTTTGTGACACCTTTGTTGACGACCGTGCCAAACTTATCCTATCTTTAGTATTAACTCATTCTCGGTGTTGAAATCAACGATGTGTTTAAGCATTATACTTAACCTCAATTGGAAGTCAATGTACGTTCAGATTAAACTGTGGAGAATACGATGATGCTGTCACTCAAAAGGATCATAAAGAGGCAATAGTAGCTAAATGATTCAATGTAAGAATGCTTACTAAGTTTCTTAGATACTGATCTGGATAATCTGCACTGCTTGTCACAACAGACATAAACGAATGTGCGAACGGAGAGGCAAAGTGCGGCCCCAACATGCATTGTGAAAATACACTCGGGTCCTATCGATGCCTGTGTGAGCGCGGCTTCAAGAACGTCAACGATTCCGCGTGTGTTGGTAGGTCAATTGTTCCAGTTTTGTCAAACTAAAGTGATGCCTCTGCTAAATAAAATGTTCAAATCAATCTTTCTATCAGCTCGCCATCACACTGGATTCCTTTCCATGCCATAGGTAACTACTTAGACTATAAAAACAGTAGGCATCTTCATTTAGCTGTCATTAAAACCAAATTTCAATGGCAGCTTCTCACAGATATTACTTCCCACATTGGTAGTTTGTCTAAGGAAATCATTTTGCATTTATGCGCTTGTTTTAATGCATACCACTGAGAAAGAGAGAGGTGGGCATCGAAGGTCTCACTGGCATGGATTGGTCAGTCGAGGAGCCTTTGGTCCGTTGCGATTTGACGAATGCCTCGCCCCACTAGACCAGTAGTTGCCCATCTTCACACTTATTAAGCCCAGGTTTTGGACCGCACGTCGAAGGACTCACTCGGGTTGGGCATAAATTAGACATTCTTGGGATTACCCTCATCAATGTAAACTGAAATGAAAGTGTAAGCCATCTGAAAGTACTTGGAGGTCACGAAGGCTTCACCAGAACGCCCTAGCCAGTGTGGACGTTTTCATTTTGTGGACAGAGTAGTCTTGAGGAGGTTTCAACTAGCGGTCTGATTACCATGAGGGACAATCGGTCCGGTTAGTTTGACTCAAAACAAATATATTTGACTGTGGTCTGCCAAAGAGACGTTCTCAAGCTAATCCCGTTCTCTTTCATATTTTACTAAAACTGATTTCGTGATAAGGATCTTGTTAGTACCCTGATCCTTGGACACACCTATACGGATGCAATTTTACATATTTCAACGTCATTTGTGTTAGTATCAGACCGACTTAGATGAACGTAAACAGTCTATTGACAGTTGTAGTAAGCTTTCGATCGCATAGACGCTTAAATCTCCACTCAAAACAGCATAATATTTCAGAAAGTTGAACTTTAATATTTCATTATGTATTCCAGTTATTTGAGAAGCCAATTTGTCACAACCTATCACTTTCTCAACATATTTCTGCACGTAGCTCGTTTGGCTAGTCCAAAGACGATTTTTTCGTGCATTAAATTTCCGTTAATCAATAACTGATCAATGCGATCAGTGGAAAAACCTGTTTACCGGGTGTAACTGCTCATCTTAGATGATTTTTAAAAAGCTAACTTTTGGCTTTGTGGAAAAATCGTTGGTTTGACTAAATTTAGCTAATATCAGACAACGCCCAACTTTGAAATGTCGTCCTTTTTAGACATTAACGAATGCGAAGTTTTTCGTCCCGATGAGTCCTGTCCCGATAAGCGCGCGCGATGTGTGAACACAGCGGGGAGTTACCGGTGCATCTGCCCCGACGGTTTCGTTTGGCATGGCTACCCAGTCTACTCCTGCCGAGGTAATGCAACCTTAGGTCAAATATTGGCCTACTCAGACACCCATGTCAAGGTTTCAGGAATATGGATTTTGACACTACCATCACGGTTTAGACAATCAATGAAGGCTACTAATGGTAATATCGGGAAGGGCGGTTAAAAGTAAGGTGTAGAACACACTGCCTGAGATTTGATAAAATGGTGACCCTTTCACTCTGATCTACGCAGCCGAGATCATGTATGCCAGATACTAATCAAGGCAACTTAATTACTTCCACATATTTTACATATAAGAGGTATTTACTCCAAACCATCAACACTTCGTGGTCGGTTCATAAATATGCATCAGTCAATTTTCCACGTAGCTAAGTTATTAACAAATATCCAGTAGAATATTCGATGAAATCACGTGTCATAATCCTCGTTTTCAGTACTTGTTAGCCATTTTCTTGTTTGCTCCAAAGGCAGTGGGAAATAAAGAAAAAAAACTTAACACACTAAGTACATGCTCCACGACAGAAAAGCAATAATCTTAGCTAAAAGTTGCATGTCTACAATTTGTGGTAAGAAATTTCAACAATCTCCACTGTTCCCTAGACGTCAACGAGTGCGTCCTCGGAATCGACACTTGTGGACCCGACCACCAGTGTGTCAACGACGAAGGCGGCTACCACTGTGAATGCGCAGCTGGATATCGCCAGAACTGGGACAAGAAAACGTGCATTGGTCCGTTTTCCATTACATATTTTGTAAGCTTAGGAATGTGGTCTTGGACCACGCCGAGGCCTTTGTGTTGAAGTGGCCTTTTTAGGCTACTCAGACACCTGAGAAGACAAGAAGGAGACCAGAAATGGCAGACAGGACCGTTTGCCAGATGGCTCAGCCTGGGATAGGTTGTCGATCAACACAGTCTGGGTGGATCTGTAAGAGGGCAAATGGCTGAAGCCGGTAGTGTGGGTGAGGTGCACACACAGGGGCGTATGAACAGACGCGACTGATGACGAAAGCCCAAAAGTTGCGTTAAAACACACAAGTTTAATAGTCAGGAGTAAACATGCGTAAGGAAATATGGGAGCCAATTAAACTGTGCATAGGATTTTGAAGGACGCTGTGTGCTGATTGGTCGCGCTGTCTTATATTTTGCAGATATAAATGAATGCCTGGAGAAGGGTGCGAGTGCACTTTGTAAGAGTGGAATCTGCGTGAACACCAAAGGGTCCTACCGATGTGACTGTCCATCTGGTTTCCGCCTTGGGAAAGGCGGCAAATGCATCGGTAAGTTTGCATTCTTCCCTCAAACGAGTTCCACAATGCCTTCAACACGAGGCTAACTTAAGATCGGCCGTCGAACAATATCATGGCCTGCCGAAGTACGGGGTTGTTTTTCACTTCAACATCTATTTTATAAGTTGACCGTCTGTACTGTGGTTTTCGGTAATCACATCTGTTTCGCTTAATGAAACTACTTATTCAGAGAAATTTGGTAGCTGAAATAGATACGTAGTCACACCTTACATTCGATGATGTTAGGCATCTTCGCGTGTAGGGGTGGCTGGAACTTCTGAAACGCGTAAACCACGCGAAACTAATTCTCATCCGAAGTCAATGTTCCACGTGCAATCTTGGTGGCAGCAAGTTTAAACGTCGCTTTTTATCGTTTTAAGACACATAAAATATGAAACATTTTTGTAATAATGACGTATTTAATGAATCGTGTTGATTCACGTCCAAGAGCCTGGTCGTTGCAGCCTCAAGAACACACGGTCAGTCACGTGAGCCCGCCCGCTCATTTACCCCTCTGCATGCACCACCATTACCCCCTTTTACCGTCTGGCCATTCAGACTTTTGTGTTTTACTACTCAACTCAACTGTATCAGTCAGCAAAAACACAAGAGGCAAACAACAAAAGTTCGCCGAGCGAAAAGGCAGAATCGGGACCCAGAATAGGGCATGGTTGATGAATAACGACCACACACTGATTCGGAGGAGGCAGAATGCCTTGAGGATTGACCTTTCCATTAGCACGTGAGACTTAACTCTTACCGGAAAACGCCGACTGCCAAAGAAAGATGGTCGATAAGCTTTCAAAGTCGGGGTCACCAAATTGTAGAGGGCCCCGGCATGTAGTCCATAAACGCGTATCATTACAGATGTTTCTTCATTTTTACTTGACTTATCATGGACCTTTAAGGGGAGCTTTGGTTAGGTCAAAATTTCTAAGCATTTAAGACTAGTGACAATTAAGAGAAGGCTCCTTGCCAATAAGTCCTCCGATTTCTAAGCAGTGTTAATAAACTATGACTAAGAAAGACGCTACTTGCACGTATTAGGAGGCACTTTTTGAATAGTCCCAGACAAAAGCAACATGAAATTTGCAAAAGTCGAGGGTCTAGTGCTTCAGATCACGTCAGACGCTACATAACAACGCCGACGAAAGGCTGAGTTTGTAATTGCTTTTCAGGGAGGTCATGGTACGAATTGACATTCAAGTGTTGGTCATCCTTCATAGAGCAGCGGCTATTGGCTATTTCTAACGTTGATAAAAAAGACATTTAACTTTAAAACATGTCTTGAAGGGACACTGTGGAGTCTCTATTTGACCAGCGGTTTATTATTAATGACCATATTGAATTTTAAAGCAAGGCGTTTTTAAGTGGTCGTTGGGTATAAACTCCCTCACCCAGGATTGGTTCTGCGATGGGTTTGACGAAAAACGATTGATTGGACTAATTACAAGGATATGTGTGTTTTTAAAGAAACCACACGCCCCTTAACCATAACAACCTATTATACATACTTCGACAGACATCAACGAATGCCATGAGCGCGATGGTATTTGCACTTCTCGCCAGGCACGCGGGATCTCATTCAGTTGCGTCAACCTTTATGGCTCCTATCGGTGTGTATCAGAGCGTTGCCCCTCCATGTACTTGAAGCAGAAAATTCCAAATGGCTACAGGTACGTCATGCACCATTTGATTCGGTATCTTGAAATTCCAAACCCAAAGTCTCTACAAATAAATTTCTTGCAGATGCACCCTGCTGCCTCAATTTGATTGCAATACCTCCGATCCATTCTGCCTCAAGGATAGGCCGCTGCAAATAGATCATCTGCATATAGAATTGCCAGCAATTGTAACCGGGAGAATGGTTCTGGGGGAATTCGACTCATCGTTGGTCAAGCGCGGAACTGTGAATGTCGAACTTCTTGAGCACTTTGCCTATCACACACGAACAAAGCGCCATATTTCCGTGAAGAATTCTTTGAAGGTGAGTCTTGAGACAAAACCGTCACTCGCAGTCACATTTCATATTTGAATTTTAACAATTTACTGAGGTTGCAAAGTGAATGGACGGTCTGCCTAGAAGTCTTTATGTATTTCACCTCATTTTAGTTAGCCATGAAGCCCTCGGACAGGCGGACTGTGCAACTTTTGCTCATCAAACCGATCGAAGCACCAGCCGATGTGTTTGTGTCTGTCCGCTTATCAGAAATCATTGGGCAGAGGAGCAAAATCCGATCAACCACGCGATTTTATTTATACGCAACCGAAAACAATAACTCAAACGCAACCGTATTCAGTCGTGATATCGAGGACTTGAGGAACAGAAAATGAAGCGAGCAGTGTTTATTTTAGTGATCGACAAAGGAGGATGCCAGTTTGCTCCCCACTGCTCCCTCACATCATCCCCATCTCATTTTTAGCCCAAAGTAAGATCCATTTACACAAATGAGTGTCCGCTACTATTCCATTATGCCGCCTCACTATATGTATCAAGCTTTTGCCTAATTCACAAATCACTCTTGAGTATTACGGAAATCATGTAAGCTCGTGCACTATATGTACCATGGCTTGTCTTATAGTGAACTATTCATTAACTACAGAGATATTATAAAAGTAGAAAGTGGCCTTTTGATGGCTGTGGTTGGAAGGTTTAAACACCGCTTAGTTTAAAAGAAGGCGCACCTCAGAGTGAGCCACTTAGTGCTTTTAGTAGTCATTCATTTAGAAATCAATTCTTCGTAACTTTTTCTCATATTTAAGCCGGTGAAACAGAAACGCAAGCCAATTCGTTCACATTCGCAAAGTGCTGTCTAAGGGAATAGTCACGGCTACACATCCAACAGACCCATGCCAGTGAGCAGTGGTTAATGCGTCATTCGTTAAAACTCGATTCGAACGTGTTTTTTTAGAAAAGGAACAGCCCTAAAAGTACTTAAGTGTGTCCACCCAAATATTTGGATTGTTTTCGCTAATTGTAAACACCGTTTGGCTTACTTAGTTTAGGTTTTATTGACTGAATGCATGCACACATCGAGGTGAAACAAGTGAAGAGTCAACAAGTCCATCCCGACCTATTCTATATACTCTATTTAGAATGTAAATGGGTTAGTTAAGAATGACAAACGATTGCGTTGGATGACACAACTCACATCTGACCTAATTTTGTCAGTCTAATGTTCAAAATTGAGGTGACCTCCGCCGGGAGTGCGAGACCAGAATACCAGTAAAAGGGACGCTAACTGCAGCTGTTTTGGTAGGAAGAAAAGGGTAAACAACGATTATATGCCAAATGCCGCACTCATCGTGAGCTTGAAACGGTGGTGTGCTGTTGGGTTTGATTCGAGTTGCTTGATGCCTTGCACCTCTTGGTTTTTACTAACTTATGCTTGCAAGTACCCTACAAGCATACCAACACACATGCACACAATAACGCATTATTTTTAGTGGGAATATAAAAGATTGTCCTCCTAATCCTGTTGCCTCCTTAACATTACCCTTTTAATTGGATGTAAAAGGATGTTAACCTGTCTACAATTGAGTATCATTAAGCCGCATTCTATCAAAAGGATTAAAAAGTTATTTTTCTTCATAATTTTATTTAAACTAAAAAAAGTACAGACAAAATACTTACCCCAATGCTATCCCGGACATCTGATTTTATGTCCGGTGAAAGCAAAATTTAAGTTTTGACTTTCAGTGGTGAATAACTTATGTAAAAATGTCACTTCTATTTTCCATGTTAGTTTAACATTACCTTTATTCGCTAATTTACTTTAAATGAAGTTCAATCAATTTGTACCATTTGCATGATGACCCATGATTTTTATCCTGGTAAAGTTCAAAATATTTGTCAATAATATTGCTATTATTATTATTATTATTATTAACTCAGCTCACCAAAACTTCTGGCAGATACTAAATTGTAGCTATTGGGTTGAACTACAGCACTCCTGAAAGGTTAAACATACTTTACTGAGCCACTCATTAGTGTATTGTTTGGCGTGGACTTTAAATTACAAAGGGCTTTTTTAATTTTCTGATTTGGGTTATTTCCAAACAAGATATATTTTCAGTTTGGAAACTAGTAAAAATTGTGCTTTTGATAAGTTGACGGTTATGCAATCGTACGTACCAGATAAGAAAAGGTGATTTTATCCTAAATTGTGTTGCCTCAAATCATTTTAACGATGGCTGATTTGTTGTTTACAGGGCCACATTTTTAGTGGAAAACTTGATGTTAGTACAAGGACATTAATTCAGTTTTTTCCTTTTTCGTCGAATAAAGGATAGCTCCGATGCAGGCAGCTTCATAACACATTAAAAGTGAGACACATTTTCCCGAAAAAACAATTATTTTAACAAACGTTTGCACAGCTGAGTACTAACATTACAACAAAATTTAAGCATACAGTCACATAAGCCATGCAGCGAGAAGTCTTTGGGAATACCAATTCCATAAATATTTTTGCCTCTTAATTTAACTTCCTTGTTATTATGCAAAAGAAACTTTTGTGACACTTAAACCAGAGATTGGCTGTTATGTCATTCAAAATATCAAAAAGTAACTAGTTCCACTGTTTCACTTAATGCAAGCAAAACTTGTGTCGTTTGTTAATATTGAGCTATAGCAAGATTTAATTACATGTCAGTTAATGATATTAGGCTAAAGGTACAAGACAGACTAAACAATCCTGCTTTCCATGCAAGCGAGACCTAAACTGACCAAGAGTATGTGAAGGCATCGAACACGAATTTTCTAGCAATGGACTAAATTTCATAACCCACAGTGTTTTGAAAAGATTTCGCAATTAAAAAGGGTAGCATTGAGACATTTTTGACAAAAGTTTATTATCTTTAAGGTCACTAAAATCTTGGATCTACTTCGACATTTCAGAATATGATTTCAAACGAAACGGAGAAGATATTAGCAAAGATTGTTTCAAGTAACAACATAAAACTTCTAGACCCCAACTGCTGTGGTGCTGACTGGTACTTACGTAATTCGTAACCCAGAAAGTTCCAAGTACAAGTACTCGAGATCAAACTTTTAGCAAATAGTATCAGGAAAGAGATTATTGTTTGTTTTTTGCTCAACTCCGAACTAATGACAAGGATAAATCACAGTTCCACATAAATTTCCATGTGCATAGGATATTTCAAAACCCTGGTAGTGAAAGTTAATAAAAACAAAGAGCACATGTGTCCTAAATTTTTATAATTTACCGGTTTTTACTTGAAAAATCATCATATCGTCCTAAAATGTCATGATCAAGAATCCATCACTTTGGATTTATCAAAGGTCATAATAATCCATAACTTAACAATAATTCTTAGAACTAGTTGATATATTGTTTCTAAGAAGCTTGACAACGCATGTAAAGACACATGGTTGACTATCATCCAAGGATCGCATCACAATTGAGGGACATTCGTTTCTAGGAATAAAAAATACTGTGACGGCATTGTTCCAAAAAGACTAAGCCTTCAAGCATCTAAAATGAGTCAAAAACGTTTTTGTATGTTTTAAAATAGCATGCATCTCTTTTAATGTAAAAGAAAGTTTGACTCAAATGCTATTCTGTACAATTTGTTTTATTATGGCACGTCTTGTAAGACACTTGTCGTAGTTGTCGACCTTGGCATATATTTCGGGTATTGGTTGGGTATCTACCCCCTTCTTCCCGGAGTATTGGAGCATTGTGTGCAGCCGGTTAGAAGGCGATTTACGTATCTGTTACAAGATGTATTTTTAAGGGAGGAATCCTGCTAACAAAGCCAAGCACATTTTAGCGCCATTCGCTACTCTGAACTACTCCATTTAGTAAGTACTTTTATCGTTGCTCATGCTTTGGGTGCGCTAGACTATCCGTCAAGTACTTACTATCATCTTCCACATCGTACTCAGGTTTTATTTATTGTTCTGTATTTAATTTAGCTTTAATTGTACGCTCATTGTGTACAGCTAAAAACAATGTAGATTAGATGAGCTTGATTATTTTTAATCATATATAGTTCTTAAATGTATTATACGTCTTTGATGTAGCAGATAGGTACGATACCTTTTTAATTGATATTCAAATAATTTGGCCTCGGTGTGGAGTCAAACAGGAGGTGGTCGTGGTCGTCGTAGTGTTAGCAGTATGTTTAATCACGACCGAATTGAAATTATAGAACGGTTTTCTGATGATGGTTTATAGTTAAAATTTACTGTTTGCAATGAAGTGTTGGAGACTGTGAGTTCCCGTGACTTTTCACCAACTGCATTCTCAGCATTTTCTCAATGATTGTGTTAGTACGTGTGTATGTCAGTAGGCTCGTTACCCATATTAGTACCGAGTGAATATATAACCATGTAGATGTAAAAAAAACCATAAATGTGAATTACAAAGCACCAATGCCACGAGGTGAATAGTGCCTCTTGGAGACATGAGAACTAGTGGTTTTCATAATGCGAACTTACTAACGCTATCCAGTATACTATACGGCATTGCTATGCTTCGTGGCAATTTGGTAATTTACTTATAGCGCCTCTACCTGAACTCTGCATGTAAAATGATTCTGCTTTCTCTCCAATAATGTTTGATGATGTAAATATTAAAGGACGAGGAGAACGTTTATTTCCACAGATGACAACTGTCTAAATTCCACTATAGTTTTTTTTCAAGCGCCACCAGTGCAATTTTAAGCCGATCTTAATGTTTTTCTGCTCGACTGTCCATTTGCACTTTTCATACATGCAATGTTTATTTGTTTGGCATCATTTTTTTCCTTTCTTCGATTTCGTGTGAAAACAATTTCATGGTTCGTCATTATGCTATGGTGTGCACATAGATAACGCTAAGTGCCTTTTGATCCTCTGTGTTTACTCATGCTTTAGTAAACTGTTGAACTTCTTTTATTTTAGCTATTAGTATTCCATAGCATAAATTCACCGGTTTATGCGATCGCTTCTCTAGAATTTAATGCCATTCATTTATAGCAAAGGAATTAATGGACGAATCTACATAGTTGTACACAATTTTTATAACCTCTAGATGGTCAATCAGACTTACTCTAGCATTTGGCATTACTTAACATCTTAAGAACTGCAGAACATGTTTCTATGTCGACGCCAGCTAGTTCATTTATGCTATACTTCACAGACTTTGAGTATACAGCTCGATTTCATGTAGCAACAAATTTGCTGTTCGCCAATGTGCTGTGAGGAATTATTTCTCATGTTGGTTCTCGCGTGTGGTGTGTTTACGTGTCTAAGAACTATGCGCCAGCCCACGCTGCTATCAAGTGTCTGGCATAGTTACCACCATCAAGGCCAAGTTACTCTCTAGGGGCCAATGTGTGCGCCTCGAGTATTTCTAGCTTTAATTTTCAGTATGGAAGAAGGAAGCCGTCGTGATTTGTGCTCGATTTTCATTTTTTAATTACAGATATGTTTCTATAAGCTCCTCTTTGTTTTTTGCATGTTTAAGACTAAAGCCAAGTAAAAATCACTTGTGACGTCTGTTAGATGAAGGCCTTGTCTGAATTTAGACATTCATCTCGCTCAGTGTACATTAACGCAGTCAAGCTAAGTCGCCTTTTATGAAGCCAAAATTATCATGCCACTCCGCCTGACTTTCAACTTGTACGCAGCAGACATAACAAAGGCATGTTTTACGTTTAAAAGCAGGTTTAACCAAGGTCGTCTGTTTTGTTATTTTAGTTATTTTACTGTAATAACGACATGAATGAGTGTTCAAGCGAAATAAAAAATCACCTGAACGACTCACCCGCTGTTTTCGTCGGCTGGCTTGAATCTCATGGTCTCGACGCCAGCACCTGTCGTCTGTTTGAAGATCACATGATCGACGGGTTCACCTTCGCTCTGCTTAATGAAGGCGATCTTCGTAAAATGGGCATCACCCGGATGGGCATTCTCAAGAAACTCCTCTTCCTAATTGAGTTGTGTTGCTCCCGTACTCACCAGGGCCACGGCCTCGGCCTCGAAAGCCGATATCTCCACCGTTTTTCCACCTCAAGCACTGACTCCAGCTCTGAATCATCCCTCACCTACTCCCCTAAACGCGTCAGGACTCTCCACACCACTCCCATTTGCGAATCAAGCCCTAAAATCTGGAAAGTCGCTCTAAGTGGGGTCTATGCCTTCCTCTCCCTGGGACTCACCTCCTTTGTCATGGTCCTTGCGCACGAACGTCTTCCTGAGATATCGAAGTATCCACCGCTGCCCGATATTCTACTCGACAACCTACCGTATATTCCATGGGCGTTTGAGGCCGCCGAGTTGATCGCGCTTATGCTGTGCCTTATTTGGATCGCGGTTCTCATTTTTCACAAGCATCGTCTAATTCTGTTGCGGCGTTACTGCTCCCTTCTTGGAACGATTTTTTTACTGCGTTCTGTAACAATGATTATCACCTCGCTGAGTGTGCCTGGAAAACACCTACTGACCGAGTGTCGTCCCTTCGTCTTCAACTCCTACCGCGACCGGTTTGCACGGGCTGCCGAAATTTGGTTTGGAATGGGTAAGTCAAACCACCACGACTCATTTGAAAGCATCTAGTTTGCATAGTTAGGAAGTTGCGAAATGAAATCCAAAGAAGAGGTCTCTTTTTTAGTCCCTTCGAGTTGTGTTGATGTTTAGTTTCTGGATCTCGTCGAAGGCCAAAGGTCACCACGATTTCACTTAGCAGTGATCGCACCAATGTAAACCACGCATTCAAACGCGTAAGGCTGTACTTCTGGACTGGTTAATGTAACCAGAAAGACTTCTAAATGTCTTCATGTCGCCATTTGTAACCAATGACTCATTGTGAACTTAATTTCGCCTTCAGTAAATGGCCTAATTCCCTAGATCACAAATTCGTTTTCGAAGCGCTCTGTCCAAAATGCAATGTAAATTTTTTTCCCGATTAAAATCAACCAAATAAAACTGAAGCTATTTTTCTTTAAATCAGAATGATTTTAATCTACACCATGCAAATAACTTTTTTTAATAAATTATGTTTAAAATACCACCGTGCAAAACTACAAACTGCTTGCTGTCTTGCTCCTGGCTTACCAACGTACTTTTGTCATCAGTAGATTGCCGTAGATTTTTGGCACACCAAGCACGGAAGAAGCACGCAATCCAGTTGCTCCTCGACTCATCTACTCCACTTATTTTGTACGATTATTTTTGGTTGGATTCGTTGCTCAAATGAGTACTAGTGCAGAGAAAAAATTTACGAATATTTCACCTCTTATGATTGGTCAACCTGGGGTGTATGGTTGGGTTTTGTTGCCTTTCTTAGGCATGACGCTGCGGGGCGTGCGAACCTGCGGCGACTACATGTTCAGCGGGCATACCACGGTGATAACCATGCTTAACTTCTTCATCACCGAATACACGCCTTCCAGCTTCTATCGCCTCCACAACTTCACCTGGGTTCTCAACGTGTTCGGAGCCTTCTTCATCCTCGCTGCACATGAGCACTACTCAATTGATGTTTTTGTAGCCGTGTACATCACCTCTCGACTCTTCCTCTACTACCACTGGCAGGCAAACAACCACTACTTGCTTCGTCGAGACAAGAAACGAGCTCAAATCTGGTTCCCGCTTCTGTCCTTCTTCGAGTCTGATGTTCGTGGAGTGGTCCCTCACGAGTTCACGAATCCTCTACGTGATGCGGCCTACCTTTGGAAGAAGTGCCGCTTACGGTGTATCCTGACCCCGCTAGCTGAAGTCTCACTTTTATTCACTGCCAACGCGGCCCCCTCTACCTCCCCTACTTCTCCTCAACAAGAGAAGGCAGAATAGTGGCGTACTGGACTTAATTTTATATCGCTCATGCTTATTCTGAAAACCAACTTTGCCTTTTAAATTCCCCCATATTGCACCTTGTTTCTGGGTTGTGCATTTTTTTTTCATTTAGTGTAACCCATAAAAGTACTTAACGGAACGGGTTCCCTGATGTTTACCTTTATTCCTTATAACACCTGATTTTAACCAATCTCTTGAGGCCTTGCTCAATCACAGCAACTAAACTAGCTAGTTATGCGAACCCGTTGAGCGGGGTGATGTGGGCAGCTTAATTGTGTTTGTCTTGACCCACAGTGTGAATACTGGCTTGTCTCGATGAATAGCTGTGGCTTGATACACTGTCAAGCGTAGTTGCCGAAGGCGGATGTGGTTGTCGCTCATGGCAAGCTAGGTATTCTGCTGGTTGACATTCAACTCTGGCTGCACACACTTGCGTTGATTTTTGGATTGTGCCGAGACCGGCGCTGTAGTCCAACTGAGACTAGGTCCCTGCCAAAGCTTGCATTGATTAGGATCGACTGCTGCCTTTCGGCAACACGGGGTCGAGGTGACAATTGACTCTAGTGAATGAGTGGCAGCTGTTATTGTTTAATCACCCATAAAATAGTCGGTAGCTATCAGTCAGGGAGCTGACCTCCTTCTAGGTTTTCTAAGTTGACTTGAGCGATTCAACAATCCCTTGCATCTATTTCCCTTTTTGGAGTTAAATCCATCAGGCACTCAGTTACCTTATGAATATCATTATTTGCCTGATCAGCAAGCAGTTTATTGTGGTGAATCTCCAGCCGCACATATGGAGACAGGGATAGTCGTGTGCCAAATTAGCTATTAAGAGCCATTAAAAGGAACGTTTGTCATTTCACTTTCCTTGTAGATGCAAAGTGCTAGAGATGTCGGTGTCTCACGGATTACTTTTTTTCTCACCACCAAGTCAGTACTACTTTGTGTCATCGGCACGTGGACAGGGGATACGTGCGCCGCCATGGTTTAGACGGCACTGAATCAAGAGAGCCTGCCCATAATTTGAACTACTGTTAGATGAATTAACTTGATGAAAATAGCAGCCTTTAGAGATATCGGCGAATTCCCTTAATTATCGCCTCCTACAATTACTGAAATCGTGGGTGAGAATAGGCCCATTTTTGTCTGGCAGCGTTTACTGAAGCAAACCGAACTTACGCGTGGTCCATCAATGTCATGATGTGGCCAGAACCCACAGCTAATTTATGCAGCAGACCGCAATAAGTAAAGCAAACGCTGGTTAACACGGAGTTCTTTAACAAACCAATGATCCAACATGCACTAATGAGTTTCAATTGTGTATGGGGTGTTTACTAGTTGTCATGATCGCTTCATGCTGAAAATGCGCGTGTACGCTCAGTCTTTTATCAAACTATTGCAAACGCCGCTAACTTTCTCCGAAAACACCACCGACGCCAACTTGTATTAGGCTGAGTGCTTTAAAGTAACCAGATTTTTCACATATTCCGCTGCAGTATCAGACTCCAGGCAACAATTCTGAAGCCCTACAAACCTTAGAAGCTGTGTGCGGGTCAGTGCAACGGGGTTGTCTCTTTATTGCACTAATCTTATTTAGTGTTCGAAGTCGCGTGCAAACCCAAGAGTACGACAACCTGCGAGCGAGTTGATTTGTGTAGAATAGGTAATGTTGGGTTTTTTGTTTTACCTCGTACTGAATGTGCTCTACCAGTCTATGAATGCTATTCCCCCGTCATGTCGCCGTTATTTTGTCTTAATGCAGCTCGACGTTTCGTGTGTTGGCCTTCATTTTATTGCCTTCTACGCTCTGGCGGT
>UXSR01000883.1:0-15153 GCA_900604375.1 Mesocestoides corti
GACAGTTTTAAAATCACACAACTTTGATTCTGTGGCTTTTGAATTTTAACAGATATGTTGCTTCAGATATCTTAAGACTGGTTTACACAGTCAATGTGATAATTTTATGCATCTTTTGGTTCATATTCACATGTATGACATCCGACATATGATGTTGTTTGAAGTTGGCTGCAAAAGATGTGAAGTGATGGTGCCGCAGTTGGCAAATACTCCTTTACCACCCCCCATCCACAATCAGGTAGTGCGCTTTCTGACCCTATCAGGTAAAAGTGTGGGAGTGCACACGTCAGCGTATTGGACACGTGAAGGCCACAGCAAGTAGACCAACCACGCGCGTAGTGTGGCCGTGTGCGCGAAATTCGGTCCACGTATGGCGTTTTACTGTAAACTGGGCTAACTTGGGTACGCGTAGACACCTTCGTCAAATTCCTCTTTTGATTCCTTGTAAATTTATACACCTAGAAGCTTGTGCTTGTGTTTCCGCTGCAGAATTCACTCCGCACAGACCAGACATGGAGATAAGAAGAAGTCTTGAGGCAAATTTTCTTACCTGCCGTGTCTGCAACAAGTCATTCACTAATCCCAAAGTGCTATCATGCATGCACACATTTTGTAAACCTTGTTTGGAGCAGGTTTTCCAGCAGGAGACGCTGGAAGCAGCAAGGAAACGCCGGGACTTGGAACAACAGCTTAGATCATCTGGCTACTCGTCCACTTCGTCCGGCTCTCAGTATAAGGGGCGTTGGACACGAGCTTTTAAGGCCAATGAACATCAGTATAATGTGTCGCGTTATTCAGATGACACCATACAATGTCCTGTGTGTTCTAAGAAGACTACTTTACCAATGTCAGGGATACATGGTCTACCAGATGATCAGATGGCTGGAAAACTTGCCGGCATTGTTGGGAAAATCCCAAATTACCCGGTTTGTGATGTCTGTTCCTCGGGTAATCCTGCCATTTACCCTGAAATTTCCCTCGGCGATGAGGCTCATTGTTACCAAAAAATGCCCAACGATCGACCTTGGACAGACGCAGAGGATGGTGATACCACAAGTGATCTTCAATCCACAGATGATGAAGACGCTCATTGTCATAATGGTGGGCGACAACAGCGAACAAGTGTGGGGAGTCGTCCCCGCACCACTCGTCGATACAACCGTAGCGGGCAGAAAAAGATGACACTGAACGCCTCAGACGACGAACTCTTCTCACTCTCGTTGGGTTTGAAACCGGCTCATCCAAACGAGGCTGTTGCTGCTTGTCTTGAGTGCGCGAAGCGTCTATGTGACTACTGCCTTCAAAATCACGCAAAACTGGCAGTCATAGCAAGTCATGTGATTATCAAGTTGGATCAACTCGCCAAACTGTCATGTCCCCGCCATCCAAGGGAAACAAAGCGGTTTTTCTGCCTTACATGTGGTGAGCTAGTGTGCCTTGTATGTACTTTCGAATCAAGTATTTCAGATTTAAATTCAGGGCTCGGAAATGACGATTCCTTTCAAGCCACAGGCCATGCTGATCACGATGTGTTATCCATCCGTCAAGGTCTCACAAGTCTCGAACAAAGCGTAAATAAATCCATTTTTGACTGTAAGCAGAAGGCCGAGCGCTTGGAGCTTATTCTATTAGGTTTAAGGTCTTGTGCGTCTAATGTGCTCTCACTTAGGTGTGCGATCAACACAGCAGCTGATAGTCTAATCAAAAGTATCACGGAACAAAAAGAGACTTTGCTGCAGGAACTGGACAGAGACGTAGGGGTCCCGACGGACCAGCTGACATCACAGTGTGAGGCTATCGCTGCTTCTCTTGCTAGATGGGATGAGTTAAAGACAGAAAATGATGTTATGGAAACCCTATATAATCTGCATCCTGTAGCGGCTCTGGCGGAGGCAAGTTTGATACGCGACCGCTACCATGGTTTGCTGAAAGTCCTTTGTGACTCTCTCCCTCGTCATGATAATTGGCCCAAACTAATCAAGGAGATCGACACTTTGGAGCATAATTTTGCTCAACAGACTATTTTTAATTCTTATGATGATATCGGTGGTAGTGAGACTGGTAATGAGACAGATAGTTCGACTGCCACGAGTAACAGCCTCCAAAAAACATCTAAGCGAGTGCGCTTTGCTCCTCCTGCCGAGGCCGTGGGCATGATACCCCCCTCCTACAATGCCCACTGGACTCGTCGGCTAGGCAAATTTATCCCTGGTGAAGGGGTAAATTTGGGGAGGCGAGCCACACCAGGTCAGTTAGCAGCAGAGGCTTTCGCAAAACGTGAGAAACTCGCTTGCAAGGCGGTTCAGGCAAGTCCAACTGATATAAATGGCCGCCCTCTGCCTGCAGAACGTGATGCCAGGCGCCACCGAGCCATTCAAGTTGACCTACGACCCACCAACCAAAATGAGACCAGCATCCAGACAGAGCCTTGCACGGTCTCCGCCGTTAATCGTGTAAAAATGGATTCAGGAACTCAGTACCAAAGTTCAGATATCAACACTCCTTTATCTTTTTTCCGAAGCTCCAAACAGATTACCGTTCAGAAATGAGGTGGCGATTAACAATCGATCACCGTTGCAGGAAAACAGATTTATGTCTGGTCTTTGTGACTTCCATCCCTATGAGCCTACTTACTTTTGACAGTCCAGGGATAATCCCGACCCACTTCACAGCGCATCAGAAATCACTGTGATTATCTCTCTATTGTTCTGCCTTGTGTGTTTTGATGTGCTGAAGAAGCATGGTTTAACCCAAGTCCTCATTCTGCCACACTTTTTGTTGGCCTATGCATCAACTAAAAATTATGTGAGCAAAGTTGCAAATAATAAATTTTCCATCGATTGCGTGGCCAAAGTAATGTAACTGTGCAAGTGCTTAAAATAACAAAGGTTGTTTTATTATACACGTGATCCGCAGTCACTTAATATTTTATTGAGTGATTAGATAACTTAGGCGAAATCGGAGAGATTTCTGAGTAGATATTGAGTGATAAAAAGCAATATCCTGTTTTGTACTTTATTTTGCATGAACTGCACAAAAGTATGAGATGGAGGACCTGCTCAGACGTGCAAGTCTTGCTGCGAATCCATTCTAGAGAGAATTCAAAAGTAACCTCGATTCAAACTGAATGATCAAATTTTCTCATAGCTAATTTCTAGGATAAATTGTTACCATTCTCTTCATTAGGATTTGACAACTTCCAACGCCTCAATTGTTAACATAACTTGTTTTTATGCATGAACAAGCAGCACAACTAACCAACGTACTAGTCACTACTGCTCTTTATTTATAGTCACATTAGCCTTAGCAGAATCACTGCGAGGTTATTTATCATGACCCCAAAAATTGAACAGATATTTTGAAACCCAGTGACGTATTTCACCGCGGTCGTGGTCAATTTATCTTCGATTAAGTGTCACTAGGTTGCTACGGGGTGGAAATTGAGTTGAGGGAATGAGAAATGCGCATGAGAATGCAATGAGGCGATGTCACACGTCCCATAACAAAGCCTTCATTTAGCCGACAGGGATTTTCAAATGAGTCGGGGTAGCGTTTTCATCGAACGGTATCACTCAGTTCCCTCCAAGTGCTTTCAGTGAACTACAGAAAACTAACCAGCTCACAGAACAACTTTCCCGTCTATGGTCACGGTCGCCGCCTCCACCTGCTTGACACGAAAGTAACTCGTGTAAGGGAAAGGGATAACTGCTGGTGAGCCTTTACTAAGAAAGCACAACCTAGGAATAAAACGTCCATTTTCTCCGGCCACGGCAAGGTACTAAGTGCTCTTTCAGTTTTTTATATGTGTTTCTGTAGCTTTATCTAAGAAGCCAAAGCTATGCCTTATTATGTGAGAGAACAACAAAAAACCGGTAGAGGGACTAAATGGCTTTCCGCGGCAACGTAAAGGGGTCGTGTTTGTCTGCACTGTGTTGTGAGCATTAGTTCTGCTCTCGTGCTTAGCATTGTGTCTTCATGGTTTCACGGTAAAAGAGCACAGCAGAATGCAGTACCCCAGGTAGGAGTGGAAGTTTATATGGCCTCAGGTCATTGATATTTTTCAGATGGTCTTGACCCATAACCATCATAAATAACAATGTACTGGTAGAAAGGCATTTCCTGTTCCTGGACTTGATTTACAACTCCTGCCAAATAAAACGTGTCGATGACTGGATAGACAATTAACATCTTCACTTGGCCGACTAACAAATTAACAGAACACGCGGAAAAGCCTAGCCTTACATGAACGTAGCAACACTGACTGTTAACGTTTTTAATCGAATTAGTGTCAACACCAAAAACTGATTTTTTTAGATTTACAGACGATGGTGTTAAATATTATTTAAAATTATTTAGTATCATTCAGAAGGATAATCCAATGCTGATTTATCACGAGTCAGAATGATGAGTCCTCACACCCGCGTTTTGTGTTTTACACTTGATAAAGTAGCCTTAAATATGCATGACAATGTTAGCTTTGCTGCAACACATGCACAACTGGCGGTAAGATATCAAAAAAGACCCTCGTTTATAAACACTTCGAGAAAAATCGAGGCAAAGTCAGAAGTGGATAATTCATTAACTACTTACATCACAGTATTGTCAGAGATCGAAAACGATGGTTTCAAAATTGCCTACTCCGCAAATCTCCAATATATAAAGTAAAGCATCCTTAAGGCTAAATTAATTGTCTTAGTGAAAATCTAAAAATCTAAAACAAAAACTGACACCTAGAAGCTTGCTATTTCCTACTTAAACATTAAATGTGATGATAAAACTTAGGACTTAAAAGCAATGAAAACTGCTATTTTTGGAAATTTTCAATTGCGCACTAAATTTGGCAATTAGCATTACAATCTTTTGGTAGCACCATGGCCTTGACTTAACCTAAAGACATTGGCAGTAAATGCAGCTGTAAATGAGTTGCAGCAAACACAGATAACAGAACTGGATGTGACTTTTCCTCAACGTGACTCCAAATCAGTGTTTATGTTGTTGCGTTGAGGTATATAGTTGAAGTTAAAATGACCGTCGACGCATCCCTTCTGGAGTAGATAAGATTGGGATTTTCGGAAAGACCTCTGTTGAGCTAGTGGCTTATAGGAACAGTCACAGCACTCTACGAGTACGGCAAAGCAATCGCGGAATCGCACACACAACTGTCGCTACATCATTCTCCCTGGCAAATTGAAGGGTCACAACAACTGCCGACTTCGTTGAGATCGGCATCAGTCGATAACTCCCGAGGGGCAGGTGCCACAGGCGCTTGTAGTTTCAACGCTGTCAACGCCGCCTGTCAGTTGTCGCTGGGATGGGGGACCTGAAAATCTGGGGAAACAGCCGCACTCTCCACGATGTCAACTTACAGGATTTCTGGATATTTAGTAAAGCGTCATGGGGTATATTGCGTCAGAATTACTTTCATCCTAGGCTTTAAATCCTAGCTCATTGGATTGGCACCAATTTTGGTGTGTGCTTGCTTCATTGGTCACACGCTTTGGTCTTGGAACTACTTTGTGTGTGTGTGTGTGCTTGTTTTGATTAGTAATTTGGAAAATGGCAATAGTTGTTGTTTCTTTTTGGTGGTGCAAGTTGGCTAGTGGTGAAGTTTGGGAAAATTAACCTGTTTTGGTGCCGTCGCAGTGTTTCTTTGATTTGTATTTCGCAATCCACGTTATTTACTGTTCCTCTACAGGAGGACAACATTCAACAGTTTTAAAATCACACAACTTTGGTTTTGTGGCTTTTAATTTTTAGAAGTCCGACATTTTTTATTTTTGACACTGAAGCAATGTTTTAACTTATTGAAAAACCCCATTGAAACAGATTTATGTACTTATTTTTGGTTTTACTGCAAAGATACAGACTCGCATTCAGATAAACACTGCTGTAAAAAAGTGAACAATGTATCCATGAGATTTCGGATAAAGCCATGAACGCAGGATGTCATTATGTCAACGATCTGTCAACCCTACAGTGACAGTACCCCATCACTGCACGTTAACCCACATGATGTGGTAAATATGATTTTTATTTTTAAGTCTGTTCGATCCTTCGCTTTTGAGGGCTTTATAGAAATCCAGTTTTCAGTATCAGAATTATGGTAAATTAATTTACTAGTTTACCCATTTGCAAGTCCAGGAGAAGTCTTACTTCTGGTTATTTGTCGGCACATTTATTTCTACGGTTTAACCTATAAGAGCAGTGTAAATTTGACTTTGATAGGGAATTAGGCGCAAAATTTTTTTAACACGTCATTGATAAGTTTTCCCAGTGGGAAAAAGCAGCTCCATATTGAGCATCACCACTCTAATTTTGGTCTTTGTCTTAGCACCTCGGACAATGAAATTAGTGTAGTCACATCACGGATACCATAGGGGCGGTATTGTCGTTGCGCAAAGGAGGGACTTTTCAACCGAACCAAGGCTTTTCAACACTGCTTTTTGATGAGCAAGTAATTGTGATATTGCCAAGTCACCGAAGGTGAAATGAACGCGATTTCTCTTCTCATTGCCGTAAATGTGGTTGCAGCAAAGGTTTCCAGTATTGTAGTAATTTAAGAACAGTATTGTTTTCAGGAAGTCCTGACTATACTACTTTCTCCCTCAGTTCTAACCACATATACTGCTTTAAACCACCACCTATGTGCGCTCCTTTTCCCGATTTTTTTTGGACGGGCATGTACCTTGTTGATGCTTATGTGGGTTGTCAGAGTGCAAAGTGAAGAAGTAGGGAAACCTCTAGCACCTGTTTTTTTCAAGATAAAAGACAACTGTGGTGCAACTTTTGTTCACTTTTCACAAATTTCTTCGATTGGGAGGAGAGTTGATTACACTGAACTTCCAACTTTTTTTTCTCCGGTGTGTCGAAATGGCGGTTGTAGTTTAATATTTTGTGGTGAATACAGTGGATTCATAGTCATCACCACGGGTTATGCACGACCGCTTTCAATGATTACTCAACCCCACAGACGCCCTGCTGTGCCTGTTGGCCCTAGCTCTATGTCCATCCCGATGAACCTTAATGCTGATCTTGAACCGTCCCAGTAGGTGTAAACAAATGCCGCTAATTCCCCATGTTAACACCCAATGACTCACGCCTTATGCCGTTCACCCATGCGACTTATAAATACGCGGCCACGGGCACGGCCACGGCTCTGCACATACCTCTTCAGCAGCCTAGTAAACGGTTAAGCCTTTGTCGACTTTAGTCTTCTCATTTACCTCTGGATGCCTGATTTAGGATCGGGCCACAACTGCACCAATAATTTACCAGTTTCTTAAACATGATTAAACTTGGGAAACAAATCAGTGGCTCCGTCAAAGCAAGTTTTTTTACCTCATCAGTAACTGGGACTTATTTATGAAGTCTGTTGATTCGCTTCGTGCTGGAGGCCTAACTCCCTGCAAAATACTGCCGGATAGCTTTCGGCGTTGCGCCTTTGAAATAAATGTGCTCCTAATATTGTTGGACACGACAGATTAAGGGAAACTCACTAGTAGAGCACAAAAGTAATTCCGTGCTCGAATATTGTTTGCAGCCTCAAAGATTTAAAATTATTTCGAACTCTCACTATCATCCTTGGACTTACTGTTCACACTCTAAGTGCATAAAGTGCAACGAAATCCCATTTCGAGTCCGATTCTGACTGCAGATACATGTTAGCCAATTGCTTTATTTTAGCAAACTGCTCGTTTCCTGTCATAAATAGCGTTCATTTAAAGTTTCCAAACCAAACTGTCACTGTCTGAGGTTCGACCTGACATTAGCACATTTTTAAAGAGAACTCTCTAGAACAAATCCCTGTTAATTTTTTTGAAATGCTCTCCCTAAAACCACGTCGTTGCAATGAAGAACAGCCTTTGTCATCAAAGCGGAAGGTATTTTCCAATTCGCATATCAAGACTATGTTTTGAAGGTATATTTGAATTTTGCTCAAATATAGGATGATTTTGAAGCAAGGCTGACTAAACTGTTAAATAAAAGGTCAAGGAAAAAACGAAAGTTGCGAAAGTATTGCTCGGTAATTGCTAATCCGTCGATGAAAAGACTTATAAATGTATTTTATAGGATTCGAGAATCCATTTTTGGGAAAACACCAGTGAAAATATTTCGGTTTTAGTATGGTTCTCTTGACAGGCCCGGCCAAGCGAGAATGATTGGGGCTGGTTATAGGGCTCATTTTCCAGCTAGGCATTTTATTTGCATCTTGTTCATGTGCATTGGGCAATCAATGCGGTTTCACGAACACATCTCACTTTAAGGATTACTAAAGGCAACAATTGGGCTTCGGAAGAGCCAGCGCTAAATTATCAATGATGCACGAAATGCCCTCGCAAGAGAAAACGTATACAGCCAGCGACGCGAACAGTCGCCATCGCGCGTTCGGTCGATCTAAACGTGGGTAAAAATAGCACAACGGCAGACGATAAGCGGTTGTTTTCCCTTCCGGGGTGTTTGCAAAATCTGCGCATGGTAAACCCAGCAATTCCACAGAAACAAAAAATTCTTACTCAGTCTCCTGCTAAATTACTTCTGCTGATCGTGTATAGCTTCGTCCCCTTTCAAGAACAACTGGTCCGTCTGTAGTGCGGGAGAGTGGTAACAGTGGTAAAACGTGAGGGGAACATTCAGGTGGAGTAGTTGCCAACTCCGGATTCCTCTTGTCCACAAGTCTTCCACTCTAACGAGCTCAAGCCTGGTCACTACATGACATGCACCATCGTACATTCCTTCACTTGTCAAAATCCACTTTGTCAGCCTCCAGTTTCATACCTTTAATAAGGGTGTCTGTGAAAGGAATTTACGTGGTACACATTATTCTGACATCATTAATTCTCCGTATCTGATGTTCATCGAATATGCCTCGAAATTTTATGACATCGTAGTGACGTATTTTACCGTAGAGATTTATGGGCGTCGTTTTTCACCAAAATTATCCTCTATAAGTGGCTGAACACTTTAGTAGAGTCTTGAGAGTTGATTAAATAATGCCCGTCCTAAGTTCACAGTTCGCATCGTTATCTAAGGGTTAACACGAAAAATACACTACTGGTTCTCCTACTTGTTTTCTTTGACCAGAATTAAATGTCTTGAAGCCAAAATCGAAGTATTGTAAATTCAGATAACTTTGCTCCTCGTGGTAAGATAAGCTGAGCAATACGACAAGCATCAAGAGGATGGTGCTCGCAAGCAGACGCAGAATTGGACTATGGTCATCCATATGGTGCTTAGGAGGGGGGGACAGAAACGAAATTCGAAAAAAAAAATGAGTTACTTTGCAGTTATTGCTCCTGGCTAAACCAAAACTAGTATAAAGCACAGGACACTACCAAAAAACCGAATTCCGGGGCAGGCTTTCTCCCAATGCCAAGACTTTCAGCTGCAATCTGGATGGAACATGTGTACGGTAGCCTTGACTGTTTTAAAATTGCTGCTTAGGATTGGTGAATATTCGTAATTAAGGCTTCATGCTCCAAATCCATTAAAAATTGTTCAAATGTTTACAATAAAATGCGTACCAATTTCGAGACAATTCAGTGTGCGAGAGACGACTCCAGCATGTAGAACCGAGCGTGCACGTAGACTTTGCCAAGGCAACCACCCTCCCACCGGTAGTCACTTAATGTGAAACAGGGATTAAGAATTTTCTGCTGAATTCCTAATGTGTGGGCACAACTCGAGAGAATGACGGGCATGCATAGTTTCAAGACGCCGGCACAACTGAGTTGCACAGTGTTTGGTCATTGACATTCACACAGTGGTTCGCCTCTGATCCACTGTTAGCCGACCTGCTGCTGTCCGCAGTACATACACCGTCGACGTTTCAATGGATGTGATTATTTCAACTTGGAAAAATTAAAGATTGGGTGGGTGTTCTAAGTTTAAGTGTCCGGATTTCGTAATTTTTGCAATCATTTCCGCCTGTGTTGCATATCATACCTGCAAGCTGGCAGTCATGCATACTTTTCGTGAGATGTTACGCAGAAGCCATTTATCACTACACCGCAGAGCGTGGGCTTAGGGCTGCTTTATTGGACTGATAGAAATTCGGCAAAGCCAGATTATATCTATGCTTCGAAAAGTAAGAGGACGCAGACAATTGCAATGACGCTACACAGGAAACTAAATTTAAACCCGTTGAAATAAATTTGCGCTGATGATCAGATCGCTGCCGATTGTGACTTTTTGACGCTAATGTGCATTTCGAATGATCCAGCTGTTAGGAAAACAAATGCCTACAATTCGCTGACTAAAGCAAATCAGCAAAGAGCTTTGGTTGCATTACAGAAAGGTAAGAAGAGAAAGATGCCTGCTGACGAAAACATATGCTTCGGTATTGCAGCAATTCTCTCAAAGTGAAATTGTGTCCGACTTACCTCTTCACGTTCGTTTCTCGGAGACGATCGGTAACTTTGAGTTGAGTCTTGGTTTGGTGGCATTTCTCGTGAAAAAGACCAATTTAGGGTATTGGCGTGGGCTCGCAAAAGAAAATAGTCTACTCACAAAGTATCACAACGTACTTTGCTCAATGCTGCTGCCAACGATACTTTTAACACAAATATTGGTTCACTGATGGAGAAATACGACTCTTCTATTAAGAGCGCGTGGCAATTGTTCGTCAATATCGGGAAAGGTGGACTCATTAGGGAAGAATAGAGTAGAGAATTTGACTTAAAATACTCAATTTATGCGGCGAATCTTACTAATGGTTGAAAGGGTCATCCGTAGAGCATAAATTATGTAACCTCCAAAAAGCCATTCACTAGCCCAATTTGCAACAAGCCCAAATGGTTTATCTTAGCTCAAGTTACGCGTATACAAATAGGTACAATATGGTTACCTGTATTGTTGTTGGCTGTTTCGGTGGCATTTCTTTATCGGAGAATACAGCCTAGGAATCTGCTTTAGAATTACTGAAACGACGTCATTAATATTCCTTACAGTGATTCTCAGTCTATCACATCTTTCGGATGCCCAAGCACTTATAAATGGCTTCTGTCAAACAGTATGCTAACCTAGTTTACAAGTACCTGTGCCACGATAACCGCCATCATCCCGAGATGCTAACATCACGAACATGCAGGTGCTCATCACGCCGGTGACTTAGGCTTTAGGTCCTCTTAGATGAGCGTGACTCACCAACTATACCGAACACCTAAATTGTGGTCACTTTTAACCCACAACTGCTTTACTTTGTTCTGCTGTGGGCTAGGCCCAGGTTGACCACGTGCAGACGGCCGCGACACAACGAGTCTGGCGTCCGGTAGCCACGGCACACCAAGGTCAGTGGCATGGGGAGCAGTCCGTAATACTACAGTGGATTCAGAAGAAGGAGAGGGCTAAAACAGCAATATGTAATTTGTTCGTTACTGTTTAATTAACCGGGTATTTAGGCGAAAAGCACAACGACCGGCGAATATACTAATTAGACACGTCTTGCATCGATATAGACAATTGGTAGCTCGATAAAAAAAACTGCTGCACCCAAATAAGCCAATAACAATGCGGTCACTGGCATCGCGGACGTCTCGGGGTGCATCAACCGTGATGAGCCACAGTAACACGTCAAGAAGGCAAATAAATAGAGGAAATGGAGATTTCAAAGGCAATCTTTGTTATGATTGTTAATACAGAGCCCAAGTAAAGTGTACAAGGAAAAAGTAATACACAAAACAACGTGGTCATAGTCGAAAGTGTGGTAACTGTTGTGCACAAAATAGACTACCAAAATTGTGACGATAAGGGCGACGAAAGAAGTGTGCTTTGGGATTCTGATTCTTTTAGAGAAGATTGGCTGGAGAATGTCGATCGAGGGGACGCAGAAGAACAACTGGCGGCAGCTGAGGCGTCGACCAGGAAACCATCAGTTACTGCCTGCACCTGATCTGTGAATTCGCGACGAATTGTCTCCACCTTCTCCTCAAAATCCAAGCGCGAAATGTCCTCTGCCATTAACAGCGCCTGCAGCTGGCTAGTGCCTTGACCAGTAGTCATACGAATACGAAATAATTGTTCTAGATGCTGTCGTAAGGCAAAAAATTACATGTTAGTCTTTCGGCTGAGCCTTAATATGACCAAATAAGCACTCATAAGAGGTTTCACTAAAATTTACTATTAGTCCGCCCAAGAAGGGAGCTTGAGTTCTACCTTATGCCAGTGCCAAATAGGTGATTTTTCATGCCTTTTACAGTTACCCTAAGATCCAAACTACAGACTCATATGAAAGTTGAAACCGTTGATAAAATCCAGCATGCGAAATTGACAGATTATTTGCATTCACCTCTTTATTAGTAGCTTCTGATTGAATGAAACCCCATAAAGCAAATAAATCTATGAAGTCAAAGTTTTCATTTACGATTTCATTTTGTTCCCAAAAAGCGAAAACACTCGATTCCTTTTCTCTACTTATTTGAAGATCCGAAACAATGTTTCCTAAGATATTTTAACTGAAAAGGAAAATTATGAGAATTTCCACATAACAGCTACGCGGAGTTATTCTAGCAGACATAAACGCACAACACTTTGGCACTAATCATCGCCAATGTCAACGGGCGAATTCGTCCACTAAGTCAGTTAAAGGGACGTTTTAATATTGTAAAGTATTGCGCAAATATCTTCTAAAAAGGTTTAAGAATAGGATTTGATAGAAAAAATGAGTAAGTCAACTAACAATTGAGATACCACAAGAAGTGTATTAAAGGGACGCTTTCAATCCAGACCTATTTTGTGACCTTTGAAAGCATCCACAGTGGATACCAAGGACAACTTTTGTAACAACTACACAAGACCTTAAAGTCCGGGAAAAAACATTATAGCCTGAGTAGCCAGCATACTTGAAGACTAGAGACGAGGAAGGTTTGAAAAGAACCCTACCATGCGTTCTGCCTCCAGTTTACGAGCAGCATTTGCATATTCCTGAGCTAGGTTGCGATACCCTTTAGACTTGATGGCTAGACATCGCTGTTTTACTTTGTTGTTAGCACGACAACGTTGTACAGCTTTGTTATTTCTTTCACGACACACCCGGTACTCATTCGACCGTCGTCTTTCTTCCGGAACAGGGCGATACACACGACGAGCAGATAGATGACCTCCAGTTGGAGCGTTAATCTTTGAAGATGGGGACGGCCGTGGCGTATCAAATAGCCCCGGATCCGCAACATTCGACTGTGAACCCACATCCATTAATACTGAAAAAGATGCGTGGTTTTCATTTAAATATTTCATAAACAAAATAGTGAAGGTTCTATTAAAAACCCGCTGACTGCATACTACCACTGGGATATAAAATTTACTGAATGAAACTGTTGCGTCGGAAATTCATCCTTACTTTTACTTTGGATACCAGATACTGATCTGTTAGTGTCAAAATATTGCACGTTGTGACAAGCTACTAGAAAAAAATAAAAACAGTGTGAGGAGGAAGTTCTGTACCCATTTTAACTCGAAGTAGTACGGCAATTAGACAAAACTAGCACAAACAAAAAACTCAAAAAAAAACCTTGACGGCAAAAAGGCTAAGACAATTGATCGCAACTTGCAGCACTAGTAATTGAAGCAGTTGACCAAAAAACACTAGTAAATAGGAGGAAGAAAACGTCAGTCACATAGGTGCTTATGCATACGAGAGTCCAAAAGAAAACTTAGCAACTTATACCCGTACCTTCCCTTTCACTTTTTAAGGTATTGATAATTTTTGAGGACAATCAACATTTAAGATTCAACAACAGAACCATGAGCGATGAGGCCGCTAAAGTTGGTGGCACCCCAACCCATCAAAATCTGAAAGTTTAATTCGACTATGGAGTACGACACTCCAGATTTAGCACAATACATAACTTTTTACCAAAACATTATTTCATGTATACTTATTAAAAAATCCTGGGAATAAATAGGTTTTATGGCTGAAATAAACGTCCTGAAGACATCCCTTAAAGTCCTAAATAACGGAAAACCACAAAACTGATTGAGTTCTAAGATAATAAGTTGCCACAAACAATGGCAGAAACCGATGACAGAAGGAGAGATGCAAGATCAGATAGTACTTGGAACAGGAAATTACCCAAAAATGAACAAAAAGACACATATTACCCTGGGATTTATGAATATTAAAAAAGTTG
Organism: Mesocestoides corti; assembly: GCA_900604375.1. Taxonomy (NCBI): domain Eukaryota; kingdom Metazoa; phylum Platyhelminthes; class Cestoda; order Cyclophyllidea; family Mesocestoididae; genus Mesocestoides; species Mesocestoides corti. Next base: position 14,124 of record UXSR01000883.1, read on the forward strand.
GGGAAGACGTAGCTCAAACGGGCCTTTGCGAGGTCGAAAACAACCGAAGCAGTGGTGTGCGCCACAGTTCTTGTGTACATGTTTTAAGAACCGTATATCACAATTTTGCCGACATAAACTGCGTCGGCAGCGAATTGCACAAACCTAAAGCATATATTTTCACATTCATAGGGGCAAAAGCAGTAAGACAACATAGTCAAGAATTAAATTAGGTGAACACATCACGTAAGGCTGAACCATGTATTTAGATCATACGAGTATACAAAGGTCCACGACTTTCGAGACTTCTAATATAAACTAATATTTATGAAAATCTGGATTAAGACGATGAGTGTTGAACCAGGCACAAGTCGTATCCGCACCTCCAAATCACCACGACGCAGGCTAGTTGCGTCGTCATAAGTTAAAGTCATGTTTGGAAGCCACAGCCCAATTCTTCTGATACGGGATCAAACTATCACTGAAATTTGAAATAGCAGAAACGAATAAAGGATGCAACACCGAACCACGGAAAGCGCTGAGACAACAGAACGGGAATTTAAAAGGAGTATTTACCGCTAGATTGTCCATCACGGATAGCCATACGGACATTACTCTCAGTCACAGCACACAAAAATGGGAATAACCGTAACCTCTAATATTCCAAACTACCGAGTTAAGTGTGTGAAGGTGAGTGAGGAGAGGCATGGGAGGAGAGACAATTGGTGTATTTAAGGCGAATGAGTAGTGAGATAAGCAAACCGGAAAACCGGAAAGGAATTGAAGAACCATTGAAGTGACAATTGGCGAGGGAATACGAAAGAAAGCGAAGCTACGAAAACTACAACATGACAGATGACAGACCATGACAAAGCACCTAACATATAGAGGAAACAATCTTAAATTACAGTTGGGTGAAACATACCGCGGCGGGCTGTCATGTTACTTTTAGCGTGTGTGGTGTGGTGTAGTGTGGCGTCGGATTAGGGCGCAGACATATGGGACCACCTGGCCTCAGCCAATCCTGTGTCTCTCTGCAATCCAATGGCAT
>UXSR01000884.1:0-15147 GCA_900604375.1 Mesocestoides corti
GCAAGCCTGTGATTAGCACAAAGGCAGCTGGGCTAATGCAGCAGCTCCGACTCACGGCGCTGCTGCCAAGAGGTCTTAATATTTCCAGGCACTTATATCCAAGCCGATTTATGACCCCTGCTTTGTCTTGGCATTACCTCACACTGACACCTTATGCCAACAGTGGTCACGTTTAGGCAATGCAGTGAGCGTCACCAGTCCTCACTTGTGTACCCGTACCAAGGCAATGGGCCACGTAAATCGCCAAGCCTGGGCCCATGTCACAAGGACATTAGTTGTGGGTGGTTTAAATGAGAGATTAGTGACACGGCCACAGTACCCATCAGTCGGAGAGTGAGGTTCCTCGCGTTCGTCGTCAGCTCACTCTTGATTTCCGTCTTCAAGATTTCGGAGGCACACTGGTAGATCATCGTTGCAGCACACGTGTAGTCCGACAATGTTTGAGATCTCGACCGAATCTCGAAGGTGTCTAACTTGAACTTCATAGTCACCGTCTTCCCCTGAATTGGTTGAAAGGAATACGTTGGTTGACAGACACCTTGAGTGTGTGGAGAAATAATAAACTTATGGGAACACTTAATTAACCACCTTAGAGTCTATATCTTACTTTATCTAAGGGTAACCAAGGTCTGAGCATACAGATGTCAAAAAGAGCTTGTTCTCTGTTATTAAAATAAAAATTCATTAAATGTCATTTTTATTAACGCCAACACAACGATACAACACCGACGGTTAAACAGTCCAATGCCACCATATCAGATACAAAGTAAATTTACAAATTCCACTTGCATTGGTAGCCCTATAAAGAAACGAACCAGAATTTGGAATTAGGACCAGGTGTTTCCGTGACAGTGCCGAGTGTCAGTACAAAATTGGGAGACGTTTCGCAAAAAAATATTTATAAACTATTGTTGAAATTTCATTTTGATTTTGCAAAACGATTCCAATAAAATGCATATCATAATGACATAAGCAACCGATGTTAATTTGATTTTGTTGCCCTCAAAAATTTGGTCTACTCAAAGTTAAAATCCACCAGAATTACTTCCAACAACTACGATGAAGGTAGCAATCATACCCTTGGCACGCAACTGTGACTTGGGAATATTTAAAGATAAAAGACCACAATAGTGCGAGTCTGGAGATGATGCTCTCAAGGATGATACAGTCTGCTAACGTGTGCTTTAGGCAACAATTTAGGCGGTGATTAGTGTTTAAGTACGACCTTCATAAACTACTACACGGAATTATAAGTATGCAAGACATGGAGCCTTTCCACTAGATGTACACATCAACTAAATTCTGAGTGCATCGGTGGTTCTCCGTTCCTTCGGAAGTTGGGTGCCACAAGACAAATGACAAAAAGTTTACTTATTCTGAACGAAGACCCCTCTCTAAGCTTAGAAATGTGTTTGGGGCTGTAAGAGTTCGGAGGGGAGCCGATAATCGCCAAGTGGAAAACGCCACGCCAGCGGAGACTCAAACATATACCTAGCGTCAGCCAAAAAACCTGGCTTACTGAAACAACGTTTATAAAGAAACGCCATACAGGGCCCCTGATCTTACATGTATTTGTGCAATATCGCATGTTGACGAAATTAAAAATACGTACCTGGGGGGGGGGTTGCATAAAGTTAGAGGAAGCACAAGAGTGGTGTCAAGGGACTGAAACGTGTTTTTTAGGCAGCACGAAAACACCAATTCAATTACCATGAAACATTAACACAAGAATTGTGCAATAATTTTCGCAGGCAAATATGCTGTCACTCCAACATTAATAATTCCAGGAAAAATTGCAGCGGCAGCGACGTTAGGTTGCTGCAGATGATGCCATCTACAAATCTGATCCAAAATTTAATTCGTTTCCATGAAAACCGATATTTGCAAATGCCGAAGCACCACAATCACACATGCATACAAGCCCAATCCTATCTACTAAATGCAAGAATTGACACGCCGCACGAAGTCCAACAATTACAGTCAGAGGAGAGCAGTCCTCGTTTGCATGTGATGTTGCCGATTTTCATTCTATATTCTCTTCCAAACCAAATGAAACAAACAATGGGTACGATCCGAGATACGGAAAATCGCAAATATTTGGGAAATGATAAAGCTGCCGAACCAGCGTAAATCGCTTAAAAGTTAAGGTCAGGAGTCCTTGTTTGTCTTCGACCATGAACAAGAGAGGCAATGGATTGCGGACGTAGGTAATAACACCATAGTAAGTAGTGCACTGAGTAGCCTTCAACATTGACCAATTCAACAAGGTTCTAATCATTGTTATGAATCGTGTCGATTCACACACGTTAATCCGATCGCGCCGCCCTCCGACGCACTGCTTCTTTTTCACAGCGTGCCGTCAGCCGAGTGGAACTTCAACTCGCACCTCATTATCGCAAACGGGAATCCGGGATTATCACCACGCATGAAAACAATCACCTAAGTCTCAATGTTATTACATCTGTGACTTACGCTGTTTTACACTTCTGAGTTATAAATACACACAGGCGAATGCCACAGATGACTCGACACGACTGGACTTGACTCCACAAGACATAGTCACGGGCACACACTGACGACAACATGGTCGAGCTCTCGAAGAAACTGATGCCTATCTGCCGCTCTGCCGTCTCAAGCCCTGTTGGATACTTAGTGTCGTAGTGTGCTGCAACATCGTTTTGTCAATTGCCCGAAACAGTGGTCTTAAGAAGCCAGAGGCATTTTTGCCAAATTTAATCTGACAAATTGTTATACCAGACCCTCGTGAGGGTCAGGAAAAAAGCTAAATGCTTGTTTAATTCGGAGACTACACTAAAATATATTCGGATGTGGAATTAGCAATTCGCAGGGAAATGATATAAATGTCTACGTTTGAAGCACCCAGTGCCACTTCTGGTGGTGGGAAAATGTTAAGACGATCAATTAGTACGACAGCAAAAAGCTAGAATTTTGTTGTAAGAACGCAGATATGCGCAAGATTTTCCATCTCGTTCGGATAACCTCAGTGGGCATTAGGACACAAACCCAAATCCACTAGACGGGATCGTGGATATCGCACCAAGTGATTCGAGACAGCCTGGCAACAAACGCCTCCCACCCTTGTTCTGGGGACCGCAGACCAGACCCAGTCAAAATGCTATTTGCGTGAATCGATATCCATCCATAGCTTCTGAATTAAAATAAAAAAAGGCAAAAAAAACTACCTGAACATGCGCTTCCTTCATTTCAGTGGCGAGGGAAAAACATAGTTGTTTGCATTTCGATTGAAGAATTTGCCGATCATCACAATCTTGGAAGGTCCTAAAGATTTGTAAAGAAGACGATGTACAGATTTTAGTACGGATCAGTTAATTTGAATTAATAAATGAAAATACCTCCCCCCATCTAATAAAGGGCACCGGAGTTAAACGTTCGAAAAATCATTGTAACCATTACATCATAGCAATTCTGCTTAAATTCGAAGCCAAGTTACTTCAGTTAGCCAAACCAGGGATCGTCGCCTGATAAATAGCGCGCAAAAAAGAGGAGTGTGACGGGGGAAGAGCCTTGCGGTCGCACACGGTGGCGCGGGCTCAAAGGAAAACAGAAAGCAGCCTATTACAAGGGGGCACGGGTCAAAAATCGTGAACACCAAATGGATGCTTTAGAAAATGAAATGTAAGCAATTGTTGGCAACATATAAAATCGGGAAGAAGGCCAATTGAGAATTGTGGAAGTCAACTGCCTAAGCAGCCATTTGGGGCAAACCTGCTAAAACACAAGTACCTTCAAACAGGCTTTCTTCGATCGGTATTAGCCTTGATAAAGATGCTAAGATTTTGCTAGTAGGTCTCACAAACTTTCGAAAATCTATTAAGCATTATAACGTATACCTACACATAAAGTATAAGGAACAACTAGTAATTAAGAAATCAACATAAAAAAATCACGAGGCAAGTTGATTAAAATAAAATCTGAGATTACAATTGTGTAAATTAGCTATAATTTTGTGCAGTATTAAACAATCACAAAGAAACACTTAGAAATAACCTACTAGTAGCAAATTTAACCCACCAACAGTCTTGATAAATAGTTGCTCGATAAATGGCGTTAACCGTATTTTTGTTTTCCTAGACACAACTGAACCATGGCGCCATCTCAATAAATGGGAAGTTAAAGTTGTAAAAAATGCACAGCTTGGCCCCAAATTCACTCATGAGAAATGAAGACCCAAGTGTCTAGTTAAATAAGTTTCCTTGGTCACAAACTACAACCCCAAACTATGCAAAACAGGAGTGAGGGTAAAGGCAATGGAGGGATTGTTGAACGTTTCCCAGCTCACAATTTCCACGACTGATTGTGGTGTGATATTATCCAGAAATCGATGAGAAGTAAAAAACTGAAAAAAACCGCGAAAAAAAGATAGCCCAATATCATTTGACTTGGTAAGGAAACATTCCAAACCACTGGGGCCATACAAATAGGTCCGCCCTCAGTTCACACAGGCCTCTATTGGACAAAGCATACAAGCATAAACGCCGGATTTCAATGGGAGCAGGCCATCAATAGGTTTCGCTTAACTAGGAACCATCTAGAAAGCTTACAATTAGCCAAAGAGTTTGTAGAACGCCCAGTTTCGTTTCAGAGAAGTGGACGAGGTCAGATTTTGGTATCTCAATATTAACCTCTAGCAAAGGGCCATTTTTGGTCAAAAATATCCAATGGTGGCTAAGCAGGTCTGTGAACTTCATCATTTAAGGAACCTTATGGACCGGATGGCCACGGATTTTTTGTTTGAGTAATGACAAACTCAACAGTGCTGGATTTGTCATTTTAATAAAAAACATTTTTCAGAAAGGTGAATTATTTGCCTCGTTGTCCACGTGGACATATATTGCGAGGCAATGTGCCCATTCAGAAATCGAAATATGTAAGTGCTAAATAATCACACGCGATGTTTGCACAAACTCATAGACAGGTACGGCAATATGACTGACTGCTAGGACACGTGGTTACCTCGAATACCTTACTTTTATTATGATCTGAGTTTTATAATAAACTTCTACAAAACAGTACTAAGCAGTCTTTTTGTGCAAAAATGACTATCTTGAGATTTTAAGAAAAGCAAACTGAACATGTGTCCCAGATGCACTCCGCATATTACACGTGTATTTTATTGATTGTCTCATTTTTAGTTACAGAGACGGATTAATTTGAGCAATTGGATCCTTTCATGTACCCAGGAATTTTGGATAATGTCGAGTGTTCATGGGTAGAAACCCTTATTCGATGAATTTAGACTAGAAAACAACTTGAATAATAAGGCTGGAAAGAGGTAACTTCAAAACTTTGGAAACTATATACACTGAAATTTGCCTCTGTAGGAGTGCCAAAAACAGCCAACTACGACGAAGACCGATTCATGGATGGCAGGAGTGGTATTGCAATTGACTTGACACATCTACCGCGATCACGCCGAAGCCTGCTGGTTGAGCATCCACCATAATGCAAATTTATGTGCTGACACTTTACAAGTGATCGAAGAGAATTGGGAGGGAGTGAAGTTGTTAAGTGTAACTGAACAAAGAGATTTAACTTTGTGGTGACGTCATTTCATGGCCTAAACCAGCCTCGTTATATGATTTGGAGGATAAAATCGTGTGCTAGAGGATAATTAGGTGAGGATAGCCAAGTAATTTTTCCACTTGCAAGCGTGAGAAAAATAGCAGGAACGAAATAGGTTAGTGTCTTTCAGAGATTTCGGAAATACTTCGAGCGTACCGAATCCAATGTTTGAACGCATACAGTACTCATTCACGGACAGGAGCGTTATACTCTGCTCAACAATAAATATGGATAAATTCACATTTAAGCAGTGTAGTAAACTGCACACCGCTAGGTACAAACGCCAGCGAGGTAGCGTATTAGCATAAAACCTCGGGAGCACGCACTGTCTGAAAGTGTTATTCACGCTGCACCTGTATTTAGAACACGCGTTGATTGTGGCAATGGACACCCATACGATGAAGTTTTTTACCTGCAGCTGTAAACAAATACCCCATACATATGCGAGTTCTACATTTTTGCTAACCGGTTTCCTTGCGCAGGTCAGAGACATCAGGGCCAAAACTTTGGCGCTAGAAAAAAGCCTCCCAATAAACTACTTCATGTAGCCAGGAATAAGACGGGGTTTTTCTTACGACGAATTACCAGAAACGCCAGAATATGGTTTCACCGTCACAATTTCCTGTCAAAGCAATTAAGTAAAGGAAAAATTCTAAAGGGTATTTTCGTATTGGAGGTGGGCTCTAATGATGAAGAGAATTCTCGTCAAGTGGCTGCCTTTATAACAACGCTTCGTCAACATTTTTGGGAGATTAGTCGGGGACAGCAAAATGATCGCATCTAAAGTGCACGTCGAGTCTTTAACAATAAATACAAAGAAAGCTACAATCAGAAAACAAGAGAGACAATTTCAATGGGTTGAATTTGTCCGTATTTCCTTTGTAAAAACCATTAAACTATAACGGGGGAGAAAATGTGTAATCTAAGAGTATTATGATCGAAAATCAGGAAAAATTAGATATTGAACGGACAACAGTTGCATGATCTTGTGGCATTTTCTTCTGTTTGAATAGGAAAGTAGGTAAACATTTACGTGATGGATTAAGCAGTTGGGGAATAACCCTACACATACCGTTCAATGCTCATGCTTTTCTGGCAGGCATTCTGAGGGTCGCCGCTGGCAGCGTTGCTATCTGGATCAAGCCAGTCATCCTCACTGTGACCCAAGGTGATTCGCATGTAGTACTTGAGGGCGGTCGGCGAGACTAAATGGAAGAGGATTCCGCGGCGGAGATAGAGGTCGTGGACAGTCTGAACTCCGAAGGCGCGTAGACGACATTCGGTCACGTGGCCTATCCCAGGAACCTGCAAAACACACAGTCAAGGTTTAGAATGGGATGGGTACCCTAAAAATATTTAGGCGCACAAATGCATAATAGCAGTGTGGGAAAAGAGCTTTTAATTCGTCAACTTACTTATCAAGTCCATGATCAAATTTATTCTCAGTCCAGGACTCGACACAAGACGCTAGCAAAAAACAATCCAGAGGCAATTTTTGTCGTGAAGAGAGTTAGAATAAGTTGTGTTTGATAGACAAGGAAAAACGATCAGTTATGTAAAGATGGGTGTGTGTTCTGGTGCAAAGTCTGAACAGACTTTGATGCGGCAGAGAGGAAATTCAGAAATTAGATTGACCCGACCCCGACAACATTGTTAAATGCACTCTTAGAAAGTTCACTCATGACACGTGCTTGGCTCCTTCACCAAAACAAAGTACACATATATTTTACCAATGCGTAAAGAATCAGTTGCCAAAATATTTGACAGCGCCTACCATAAAGACTTGAAAACAACGCATTTAATAACCAGCAAGTGGATTTTGAGTTGAAAATAAAAGATGCCTGTCAAAAGATTATTAGATTTGGCGTTTTGCCAATTGTAAGTGATGAGATCACGAAGCCAACTCCAAGGAAGTAAGAGTAAGACCTAAGTTCAACCTCATAAGTTAATAGAACGACATGGCATGACGACTTGCCTTTCTAATGGGTAAGGGAGAGATAGCTGCGTCAACCTCCTCGGCTGTGCGTTCAACAGCAAATTGTCCATTTGGTTTGTTCAAATCGGATGCGATCTTGGCGATGAGCGAGTTGGGGGCGATTCCTACGAAATCGAAAGAACAGTCCAGGGTTGCAACATGTAGTCTGGGAGGGTCCAAACAAAATGCGAATGAAAAATTTTCGTATTAGCAGTTTCTTTATGATGTGATTGATTCATATTTCCACAAGACGACTTTGGGAAAAGCAGTCTGCTGAGGCATCAATTTTATGTATCAAAAGGTATTAATGTGCAGTTGGTATACAGTGGCTTCAGCCTAGTGTTTTTTGACGCTTCCAACTACGGAAGGGCAGACCCATCTTCTAGGAAATATCGAACTTCATTACTATTACGTTATTATTATTATTATTATTATTAGTGTACCGTCCCATTCATCGAATTTTTGCTTTTTCACAACTACAACACTGACAAATATGATCCTGATTTTAGGTAAGAAATACTCTCGACTGACGACATCCGATTACACTACCGTTTCGATCAAAATTATTCAACTTTAGCCACGCGACAAGCGGGTTTGAGTTCAAGTGCACAAGTCCCAGTTGGCTGGGCCAAGTGCCTCTCAGAAAGTGATCTAACCTTTAATCTCAGGGGTTTCCGGACGCTTCCACGACACTGTCTTTGTGTTGCAGAAAATTTAAGCACATAGCACTCATATATATTCACCAGTATAGTATTGTAGCATGCTTCATCAAGTTTACAGAAAAATGCACACAAAAATTACTGGGAAATATGAAACACTGGTGCAAAACCACCATAAGTGCGACTTTCAGCACAAAATAGGTCTCAAAAACCTTCCCATCATCATTAAAGTCTCTAGCAGCTATCCCAGAGAACATTAAAAAGGGTTGGCACGCTTCAAAGCCTTTATTATCAAGGCTACCCAAGGGCTATCATTTTGATTCGTTTCAAGAGGCAACATTCTGCCTTCTTTAGTATGCAACACAAAAATCTGATGCACACTAACTGCCTATGCACCAAACTTTAGGGGTTTAGCACAAGTCGTATGACTGGACGTGAGTCACAGTATCAGTCACACAGTCATGACAAAAAAAATAACTGATCTACGCTGGTTGTACGCAACACTTGGTGCATCGACACTAAGTGATGTCGATCCACCAACACAAAGCCGAGAGCAATTCAGCCTTCGTGCCTATTGATAACCTTGTAAAAAGCCTCACCACTGTTTACAAGTGATCAAAGGAACTAGAGGCAAAAGGCCAAACGCTAGTCACATCTCAAGATGAGCGAAAGACCGACACCAAACACCTTCAAATGGTTTTACACTCCCAATGAGTGTCGTTTGGTTTGTAGAATGCATTGAATTTGCTTTGCTTGCCTGAAAAGAAATTATCGTTTCCCATCGCATCAGCACCGGATTGGTAGACGATTTAGCCAGATCAGGAACAGTTTTAGCCATCTGGTTAATGAAAAAATGCATGACCAACTAGTTGCGATGTTAAGTTTGCCCCCGAGTTCGCTAAGGCTTACATGGAACGTCATCTACACTTATCCTATGACATGACCAATTGTCATCATCGCTTTACTCCTAATGGTGCCGATGCAACTTAGCGATTTGTGTTGACCGTGATGAGAACTGCGTAAATGGACCGTTAAAACTAAAAACAATTTTAGGCGCCTACAAGATCCCATAGGGCAGCATAAGGGATAATTCAAGGTTGAGCGTTAGTTGGAATTTCACGAAGAAAAAGTGTTTAAGCATAAAGTTATGTGAAGTTAAACTACAGAGAAGAACAAAGACAATTTGAAAACACACAGATAAATGATTAGGAGCCTGACGTTAATACCACAGACCGGCCTTGAAGACTCGCAATCCTACGGCATGAAATTCCACTTGGCGAGAGGTCATCATTTAAAAAGAACGAAATGAACGAGAAAGCACAATTGTGAAAATACAAATATTTACATCTTTTTGAAGTACAATCACTTGTTAACCACTAGCAGAATTCGCTCTCAGTGTGTGAAACACAACCACTCGATGGGAAACTTTCGATTAGTACACAGGGCTTGCACATAAGAAGCGCGCACGCAGCATACCACAAAATTCCTGTCGGACAACCTGGTAGATCTGTTTAATCGCTGTGTCACTAGATTGCCTTTGGTAACTCAAGAATTGAAAGTAATTGACGAGAGTTTTCGTAAGAATGCTATACGAAATGAGGAAAATCCGTTGCCACTCAAAACGTGCAAAAATTAATATAATTGACCTCAACTATAATTACCAAGGCTGACAGCCACTGACAGAATACCGTGTACGACCTTTAAACTAAACGAAACCATGCTTATACATATACCAGCTTCTGCTTGAGTAGTAATACTCAGGTCAACCTGCCATTTAGTCTCATTCGATTAGAAACTGTTGCCAAAATCCACGCCGTGGTGATTTTGTTGAAGCAAAACCCTAGACACCGAATCGGGGTAGTTAAAAGGAAAATCGCCCCAGGGACCAATAAATAGTGCTTCAAGAATTTTGGCATGACAAGCAAACACAAGAACCATAGCAACTGTGCAATAGTAACAGACGGCCGCAGTAAAAGAAAAGATAATTTCAAAATCAGTGTTAGACACACAAATAGCCATAGGCTAGCGATCTTGTAAGCACAAATGTTATAGGTACATGGATCAAAACACACACAAAAAAAGAACGATTAAAGTATACTTTACAAAAAAGTGGAATCATGGAAAACGCAGTGGACTTATAAATTCAGGGCATCAGTCCTTCCTTAACCCAGTTAAACACTTGTCCGGAAGCCGCGAATTGATTAAACCTTATTCACTTCAGCAGCAGTTCCCATCTCCGTTAAGCTGAATAAAAAGCAATGCTATTGGTGGGATTTATGAAATTATAACTCAATAACTCAGTATTTTATCGGTGATAGAAGTTTTTGGCAAATTTCATGACTGAAAATAAGAATCTGGCTCACGGATAGCAATATGTGAGAAGTCACATTGCTGGAATAAGTTTACGAATAAGGTAATTAGAATAAACAGACTGAAAGACCAGATCGGATGGGACTACATGGTGGATGAGTTTAGATGAACAAAACACTCAATTTTCAGCGCCCAGAGAGCATGAAATTTGATTCTACCAAATTACTAAGACCCACTTAAAGGTTACGTGAGGTGCACATGAGGACGGGTAGTGTCGCTTTAGGTAAACACATTCAGAGACCCTGGAGATGGGGCATTTTGTTATTTCTACACAAGACTAACCGGCACTGCAAGTGAGTCGAGTCGCGCAAAACACTCGGAATCTCAACTCACGAACCGCTTCTTCCGCACTCGTGCCGAAAACGCGCGGACCTGATTTGACTAGTAGCCCGCATATCAGACAGGTAGCTAGTTCTTCGTCTTTTCCAACAACCAGGGGGACGATGTGGGAGGGGCAGTTGGTGGTGTTGGCACCAGGCGTTGGCTGCTTGGTGGGGGAATTGGAAGCTGAGGAAGTTGCGAGAAGGTCGGTGAGCAGTGGGTCGTTTGACGTCTTAGAGCAACTAAACAGAGACGCAAAGCGGAAGTCACGATGCCATTAACGATTAAACTCAAAATTCATAATTATCACTTTTAAATCCATTTCTTAATGATTACATGTTCGATCAGAAATGTTTGGCTACCTGTTGGCAGTAAGAGGTAAATAATTAAAGAAAACAAGTCGTATTACGTGTATAATGCAAACATTTTAATGTCTGAGTAAGGGAAAAGGAAAACACCAAAACATTAGACGCAGTGGAACACCCTAAATGAAGGAGTTAACATCGATGCAACTCAATATTTCTGCAAGTTGTAGGGCTCCTTTGGTAATATTTGGCTTCGTCAGGATCATGATCCTAATCATAATCCCACACGAAAAACCTAATAACCAGAATCAAACAACTATATTAAGACTGCTTTGATATTAATGGGCCTCTGAATTGATAGTGGGAAGTACAGGGGTTCAATAGAACAGCTCCATGAGAGCACTATTAAATTTTGAGGCAAAAGCATATGCAACGCCTGAATACAATAATTGAAAAGAAGAACAAACAACTCGCCGGCAGACGAGCATGGGCGTCTTTGGTGCAGCACGCGGCCAATACGTGCGTCGGTCCTTGGGCCAGTCAGCGCGGTCATTCAAGTGCTGGGTGATGTTCAGGTAAGCCTCATCGAGACTCATCGTGACCATTCCGGAGGCTCCCCCATCGCAGTACTCGACCAGAATTCTGCGCACAGTGCGACTGACTTCAGCGTATTTGACAAAGTCCGGCGATACGATGGTTAGCTGGGGACAGAGTTTTTTGCCCAGAAAGCCAGGCATGGCTGCGCGTACACCATACCGGCGCGCCAGGTAATTGCTCGTCGACTACAACATGTAACAGATAGGAAAGCAAATAATTTCCTTAATTCATGGTAAAAGGGAAAAGGCTGTTTTTATTAACTATAACGCTAACATTATAAAGTATTGATGAAGGTAAAAAAAATTGGGGAACTTTGAAACGAACACTGTGGCTTTGACAGTACACAAACAACATCATATTTGACGCTTAAAGTAGTGCCTGTCAAAGAGCAGGCGAAGGCAACATAAAGATCACTTAAAGCAATGGTCAAGCAACCAACATTGGGTTGTTTGAAAACTGTACATTATTCGTCTAGCAGAAAATTATGAAAAATCGATGCAACCAAAAGATTAACTTGTTTGGGAATGGAATTTGTGGAAGTGCTTGTGTGCGCACTTTATTTCTGTGCTGGCAACTTGGCGGGCCCTAGGGATTGGAAGTTATTTTCTGATCATTAACTCCGTGAGAGTGAAGGAAATAAAAGTGCACTTTGGCGTCCATAATTTTTTAAAAAAAAACTAGAAAACATATCAGGAAAGTCAAAAGAGTGCACTTTCTAGTTTCCACCGACCTGAGTACTGTGTTACGGTTCAAAATCCTAAAGGAATGCAATCAGCGCCTTTGTAACTTGGTGAATATGCAGATCACTTAATTAAACCATGTACGGCTATTAAGATGTTTAGTCGATTCAGATACAAGTCGACAAACAACGTGCATACTGGTACTTTTGTGGGTGAGTAACAAGTAATCAAGTCGGCTGAAAAGGGTCGTAGCGGAAATCCAAATTACGTGACCATGGACTTACCCACATCATAAGTGCACTGGTTTAATAGTATGAACGCTGATGAAGCCCTCTTGAAGGCAAGATAAACTATTTTAAGCTTGGTATTATGGAACAACCAACATTGTGAAATCTCGCTACTACTACTACTACTACTACTGACAAATTGGTTACCATAGTTAATCGGTTTTTACCATTTACGCATTTCGCCGATGTGTTGTTGGGTACCGCCATTAAAATTGTTCTTGAAAGTAAAACTGAGTTAGTGCTCCAGGCGATTGTTTTTGCTTCAAATTCATCGCATCATGTGTAGGGTGGACGTCCAGACGAAAATGCCGCCTTTAAGACACGAAAAGGGCAGCTTGGCTTCCAAGCAAATAAGTTCAGTTTGTTCCTAAGGGAACAAGCCAGTAAAATGAATGCTTAGCTTTTTTGTGCCCTGACACAGCCCAAAAAATTGCCAAGTTTTAATCGGCATAAAGATGGTTTTTGGCGACAACTTTGACCTGCATTTGTGGAGTCCAGGACATTTGCCTGTTACCACACAGGAGAGCGGCCCGTGACCCTCAAGAATGAACAAAAGCCATTCTCTGGGGTGATCAGAGAAAGAGTCGATCATGGCAAATGAATACTCGAAGGCCAAAGTATAGACCGCGTTGATAATGACTTTTGAGAACAAAACTATTCGTAAAAAATTGGCTTTCAGTAAAGATTATGGATCTTGTTATTTAACACTTGATGGTTCCTTTTGTAGAACCGAACACTTATTGTAGGAGGCGTGGAGGTTCTGATTCTTACAGACGCAAACTGGCAGCTTTGTAAACGGGAAAATTATATGTGTTTTCGGAAGAATTTATCTAGGAGACACGAGGCAAACCTTCTTACGAGAGGCGAAGGTTTGCCACCCAAACAACAGCAATAGAGCGAATTCAGTTTCGAAAAGACGATGACCGAAGTTTACAGAATACAGAAAAAAAACATTTATCTTGGGTATCGCTGGAAGAGTGCACACGCCAAACGCCTGAGTGTTCACTAAAGACAACAAATGCCTTCTCATGAGGTGGAAGCGTGTGCGTGATTGTGGAGAGCGCCTCGTGGAGCACGACAAGACGCGTGCACAGCCAAGTGCATTTGACAGTCACCGTAGCCTAGGCTGTCGGCAGCACTTCTAGATACTTGCTACTGTAGGTATTAAAAAAATAAGCGTCGTGGATTAGCCAAGCTTTCCACGGATTTCTTTTTGAAGGCGGTTCCCAAGTCAAATGTGCAAAAGTGTTTCAGGTGTTCACCACACAGCTATTCGTGTTAAATAATCAACAAACTTGGATCGTAGAAAACAAGTGGAACTTGCGCCACGTCTAACTGATACCACACGAAATCATGTGTAAAATGTATTAAAAGAAACTGATATTTGATTATTCCTTTACTGCGCGGAAAACTGACATTTAACATTAGAGTTAATATTCTCCATAGAATCGTATTAATGGACGGTGTAACTGACGATGAAACAACATTTTCGAGGCGAACTGGATTCTGCTCAACATCAAAAAGTGGCTATCAGTAATGTGTAAACATGCTCATTGAGGAGCTAACACGAATTAAAACCCTACTGAATAAGGATAAAAAGCTTATAAGACCAACGTGGATGACTTGTAATAAAAACGCAAAGTAAAGGCACTTGCACTATAAAGTAGCATGAGCTTCCGTATACGGAGGCACAATGCTTTCAAAAGGGCCTGGACCATAAAAATGATTCAAGATGCAAAGTATAAAAAAGTTGAGGTCAATTTTGATGAAATGGTTTGAAAGTCATCAATAATCAAAGCCTGAATATAACAGAAAATAGAAAAAAAAATTACGAAATACACAAGAGACTTCTATATAGAACAACGCCATCGTGTTACTGACACCAGGAAAATAAGCTGATAATCATTAAATCAAACAAAACACAAGTCATCATTTTATGGCTCTCAAAAAAAACAAATTAATGTCTGAAAGTGGGTATTGCCGCACAGCCTGTTTTCGTCTAAGCAAAATCAGGATGGATAATGTAGTAATGCAATCTGAATGGCTACTACCACATCGAGTAAAATAAGGTAATTTTAAATAATCACTATAACAAGATAAAATCGACCGGTTAGAATGCTTTGCGAAGGTATACCATTACGGTAATTCCATAAACCAAACAATAAAAATGAGGTTCCTGTTGACTGGCGAAAAGGGTTTCACTAAATATGATTTTCAACCAACGTATTCCTTTCAACCAATTCAGGGGAAGACGGTGACTATGAAGTTAAAGTTAGACACCTTCGAGATTCGGTCGAGATCTCAAACATTGTCGGACTACACGTGTGCTGCAACGATGATCTACCAGTG
>UXSR01000885.1:0-15144 GCA_900604375.1 Mesocestoides corti
CCAGTGATTACTTCGCTCATCAGCAAATCACCACAGTCACCGTGACATAATTACAAATTTGGGGAGTCTTTGACTGATAATGGTTGGTTTCGGCGGTAGGAAACATCAACGCTACGTCACTGCAAATGCTTCTCTAGGATAACCAATTAACACACAAGCGGTGAAATCTTATCGGGTAATTATTAACTTTGTAGACTACCCTGGATGGAGACTGTGCTTTGTTTAAAAAAATTGGCTATAAATAATTATATGTCCCGTAGACAGTGATGTATTTGATAACAATTCTTCAGGATACATAAATTAACTTCATTGGTAAAAGACCATGAGAAATACTTCAGACAAATTCTTACGGGCGCGTGGTAACGCGGAAAGAAAATCGCTGACGACTTTAATCAAGTAGTTATGCAGCATTGGTGGAAATCTCCAGGGAAATTTTCGCCCGACTCGCGCACAAGGGGGAGTCAGAGGTAGTTACTGAAGTAGCTAACTCGTGCACATAAAAATGGCAATCGTGGGTCACGCCAGCATCGCCGGGAGCAAAGGGCTGCATTCCAAATGAAGTCGGTTTTTTTAAAAATAGACCTGGCATTTGTTAGCATTCTCTTTAGCGCATATTCTAAAAGGGGATCCGGGAGGAACGTATAACGGCTACTTCGACTTATGTCACAACCGCCGACCAGTTGAAGCAAGAGAAAAACAGGCTGGCAGGGCCGAAAATAAAGCGGTTTTTGAGCAAGTGCAAGCCCACTCACGGTTTCGAGTTGAATGGTGCTGATGCACGGGGCGCCGGTGCGGTTCTCGCGGCAGGCCACGTAGCACATCAACTCCGGCGTGACGTCCTCGTTGCGTGTGAGCGAGCACTCCTGCCAGCCGGGGATTCGCTCGCAGATTGACCCCAAGCACTCGCCCGATTTACAGATCCGTGTGAAGTTCTACAGCAAACAAGAAGGCAAATCAGTGTCTCCTTCCATAAACGCCCACTGCTACTACATAGTGATTGAAACGAAACCAAGTGGTGTTGTTTCAAACCCAGGTTCAAAAGGCGCGCTTTGTAAACAAAATTTGTGTGAAAGGTTGATCGCAAAGTGCGGTGCACAGTCACAGTACGTCGTCGAGGTGCGCATCGAAACTCCAATGCATTTTCTACCACAGAGAACATTTGCAGCTCATGTGATACGAATTGAAAAGACGAAAAGTACCTACTCCCACTGCCGACTGATAATATCAAATTAACGAGCATCATCACGGTACTTGGTTTGGCTACGAGGTAGAACCATGCAACATGCAGGACGAGGTTGATGCAATCCAAGAATTATTCGATTTTTCGAACAACATTGGAATCCTTTGGTAAATGTACTTAACCGTTTTAGCTACACATTAAACTGTCTGCTGATTTGTTGTGCCAATAGTCGCATTAGAAGGGCAGCCTCCTAAGCAAAAGGGAACCAGATCGTGTCTCTTTGAAAGGGGAATGCATTTGAAAGATCTGTAATGACGTGTGTCTTTGGCAAACCACAAAACTCGTGGAAAGTTCAAATATTGGTGCGCAGGACACCGCGAGAAGGTCAAAAGAGCAACTTATTTTCGCAGCAACACAGAACCGAAACACAGAATTAGTAGTCGGTTAAACATCGGCAGACTTAGGTACCAAAGGAGTTAAAGAGTGCGCAGGGAAGTTGGGAATGCATTAAAGGAAGGTTGAGGAGGTGTGATGCCAGAAGTAAACAAACCTTGCAGGGTGTTCCGTCAGGAATATTTTCGGGGGGAGGGCACTGGGCACTGCGACCGGAGCAGTAGGAGGGCTTGTGGCACTCACCCGCGCTGCGACAGAGGTGCTTTGAGTCGCGGTACTGACACGTCGATGTGCAGCACTCGCCCGCGGTTGGCGAACATCGAACCTAGTAGAGCAAGGACGCGGAGATATTTGGGCGAAACATGTAATTGTTGGTACAAACGTGTTAGAAGTAGTGGTTTTGATCTTGGTGACCAGCCACGCCTCGCACAGCAGCCTCGAAGGTTTGAAGGTGCGGAGGTGCACGCCCTAATGGATGATGACTCAACGCAAGCACCACAAGACCTTGCTGCTCACTTAGTTTAACCCAAACAGCGTTTGTGCCAAATGGGCAAAAAATCAAAGACTTGGAGGTTGAGTTGCAAATGTGTTGACCGAACACAATCCAGGCCAGCGTATGGGCACATGCCTTCCACAGCTTGCCGGCTGGCAAAAAGCAGTGAATGGACTTCTTGTGGAAGATTTTGACGGGTAATGAAAAGTGCATTTTTTCAAGAAAATCCCAGGTGTTATGCTTCGTGAGCAGATACCAGGCAACCCATCGACGCGGGAACAGGGCATCTACTTAACGACGGTTCTCCTGTGTATTTGGTGGGACATGAAGAGCGTACGTTTTTAGAGAACTCCTGCAAACTGGTCAGATGGTGATTGCGAAACTCTACAGCCGACATAATCGAACAAACTGAGCGAACAACTTGACCAGGACAGGTCATTTGCTGGGCAAGGAAGCTGGCAAGTCATATTCCTGCTCGACCCTCTTGAACTTGAAATGGAGAGTTCTCCCATACGTGGCATATTCCTCACATCTGGTCCTCCTTCCAACTGTCCTTTGTTCCGGTCAATACAGCAGCAGCAGCAGTAGCCCGCCTTAGTGGATGAACAGTTCCTCAAACGCTAGACGATGTGCGTGGATTCGTCCTCGATGACTTTGTTGCCTCGAAGCCTGCAAGTCTCTTTCGCGACGACATCTGCACGTTACCTGAGAGTGCCACTGTTCTCTATTTCTTATATTACATAAACTTGCTGGAAAATTTGTACAAATTAAGTCACACACCTAATGTTTAATTCAGCAGCAGTAGGTTGACCCGCCTAAGTTTGTTTCACGAAATTCTCATACTGGGCAAACCCATGTGGCTGAACGCAGAAATTAATTCATACATCTAATAAAGCCCCCAGGACAAGGAGGGATGATTAAATGTTGCACCTGAAGTTAATATTGTGCACAAAACAGATCAATCAAGAAAATTATGGCCCTGAAAATGCAAACACGGGGCAGAAGTTGGATCGTGAGAGGAGGGGGGCCGAATGTGGGGCAAACAAACTAGCCAATACCTCAACTGTGGACTCCCCAGCATTGGCGAATTTCTTCAGTTTACAAGGCTCCTCCGATTCCTTGGGGTAGCAGCAAACGTCGTCGCAGTCCTCGCGAGTGAAACCGCAGTCGCATTGCTCGCCTTCTTCTGTCAGACGGTTCCCGCAGAAAGAACCATTCGACGTGAAAAAGCAGTTTGAATCACCCTGTGCGGGCAAAATACCAATGATATGGTCAAAAACAATGCGATACCACAGCAGTAACTACGTCAGTTTAAGCACAATTACGCTACAAAAAAAGAAAATAATGCGAAAGACACGACCACAAGACCGAGGATAAGGCAGTTTAAAGCGAGAGTGTTGTTGGTGACCAGTTGTCAGTCGAAATGCACAAAACAGTTGCCTGAGGTATTTGTGCAAATACCTTAAGAACCTGATTGAGAAGTCGAGCAATCGAGTTGGCCGAACAGGTGGAGAATTTGTTGTTGTTTTCCTTGTCGCCGCCTGTAGCGCTGGCGAACATGATGTAATTTCCCTTCGGATCGTCCACTGATGGAAGGCATGACGGAATGTCGTCCTTGAAATCGTCGTCGTGCTTCGCTCCCAAATTGTGACCCATCTCGTGCGCAAAGGTCAACTGCGAGATCTTCATTGAAACCTTCAGAGAAAACAGATGCAGAGCTCACGCAAGGGTTACTGGACTAGCTTAACGCTGAATCCCCGTCAAATAACAGAACGAAAGGCATGCCTAAAATGCTCAGTAAGTACACCGGGAATCGGACAAAACTTTCAAAGTGCCAGAGACCCCTGAGCATTTTGGATTCCCGCGTTATTGGAACGACTAGTAGAGGAGCGGGTACGACAGAGGAGCGTACTTAAATGTCCAGATGATAAGATGAATGCAACCGATAAGTCTCTCAGCACTAGCACCAGTCAACATATGGGAAAAGCAGCGGCTTGCAGGAAATCAACAAGTACCCGAGCGCCGTAGTTGAGGAGGGTAACCACGCCCGTGTTCAGACTCTTTTTCACCGTCTGACTGCCCTCGCGCATGAGGCGATGCTTCTCGCACACACCGCCTGAGCCACCCAGCTCGGCTACCCACGCCAGACCCAGAGTGCCACCGGCGAAGTCGCGGTACGTGAACACGTATGCCAGACAGAAGTCGTCGTGGTTGACGTAGGAATTGAGGTTTAGGAAGTTGGTCACGTCCACGTGCTCGGCACAGAACGGGTTCTCGTGGCGGTAGGAGCCCCGTGGCAGCGGCGGTGGTAGCACGCGAGGGTTGCGTCGCTGGGGCAGGGCGGAGGGTGCGCGGCGCTGCTGCTCCTGCTCCGCCAGAATGTCGGCATGGGAGTAGCCCACCGGAAGTGGGTGGCAGTCCTCCTCAGTGATGTTAATCAGCACTCTATCCACGCGGAAACCGACTCCACGGTACGAAAATCGACCCTGTAGTAAACAGAATTCATGCGCAGTGTCGAGTTAGGAGGCGATACCATTTCGTTGACCTACACTGAGCTCAATGCACACGCCACATTCAAATCCATTTATAGGGACCTAGGCTACAGGAAGAGGTGTACGCACTTCGACCAGATAATGATATATATGTGATGTTAGGTACGGCCTCAGCACCTATTCAAGCATCTCTGAAACCACCAATGGTAGAATTAAATAGAATAGCCACAGTTATGGTATAAGTTCTGTCGAGGGTTCGACTAAGATTGAGGTAGTTAGTCGAGTTAAAGAGATTGTGCATGGAATACGCACCGACGACTTACCGACACATCCCTGAAGGTTGTGTATTGGTAGATGGCTTGGGCTCCTTGAACGTGCTGCGTAAAAATCGACGCGATTTCCTTGATGGCTAAATCCCGGTTGCCCCGGATGTGGGGAAGTTGGATTATGTGATCCCAGAGAAAGGTGTCGGACTGGAGGTAGAGATTGCACACCCGCGAAGTCGGACCTGTGTCGGGTACCCTCGTCGGGTTGCTGCCCGCGCCAGTCGAGTGGTAATGAAAGGAGGTCTCGGGGGGGTCTGTGACCCGATAATGTGACGAGGCCAGAGACGTGGCAGGGGGCTGGCGTCGGTGACCCAGTATCCCGTCAACGGATCGACCAAAACGCCTCACTATACAATTACAAAAAAACAGGGTGAACTGCCAAGTGCGTGAAATGAAGTCAGGGATGGTTCCTTACATATGACTAGTATTTCTCGTACAAACACTAAGGCCCATAGAAAACATCTATTCGATTTTCAGCAACCCATCTTCAAAGAACGAAAAGCATTAATTATGGAAGCTAAAAAAATAGAATAGCAGCAAATCTGGTTTCAGCAGTAACAGCCTACAAGTTTGTGTAACGGGAATTCGCGGGATGAAAGCTGTAAAATACGGATGTAATTAGAATTCGTTCAGCATGGGACGAGGTTTGAACACAAAGAACGTAAAAATTGATCTAGAAAACGGAGGTTTCAGGAAGAAGGTGGTTATTTGCTATACAAAGTGTCCTTGTGCTAGTAAAAGTGTAAATGAACAGTCTTCATAACCTGCTTCTTCAAGGATGCGTAGAATAAATGAAGCCTTGCGCGGTATATTCATTAAAATCGAGAAAATCGACTACGATAGGGAGGTTGGACGAAGCCCTGTGAGGCTAGTTAAATAAGATCAAATCTGATGGTGTACCTGTAGATTAATAATTTTGATCGCAGTGGTGTGGGAATATTTAAACGTCAATTTTCGGCTGTCATACAACAAACAACGCTTTGGAGGAGGCGTTAGGGAAAACGAGAAATTGTCATAAAACCTTGCTTGTTCTGGAAAATTCAACAAATTAAGAATAAAACGTCAGAGTCGCTTAACCTAAAGAATTGCGCTAGTTCAATCATGTGGGTTAAAACATCAGGAAATGTACCAAAAACGAGTTTTAAGCAACGCTCGAACACCATTAGGCTTATTTATCAAGAGAAGTCAAAATAAACCAAATTAGCTTTGATGGATGACCCATTTTATCGTGAAGAAAAAAGGTGAAAATGGGATTTTCACGTCACATTGTTCTGGTCGAAAATATTCAGAGAAAATAAACTGGTGGTATGTACAATTAAGCATTGTAAATTTCATGGTTTGGATGACCAACGGTTCGAGCACTTCGACATTTTGGATTCGCATTCTGAAAGAGTGAGTAATTTACTAAGTTATTTGTGTAATACCATACTAAGACATGATGCCAAACAGACAGTAAATAAACACGATCGAGAGTGTTCTCGGAATAAACTCACATTTGCATTACTGCTTAGTTTTCCTCAGAATTACTTTATGGAATCAAGTTAATAAATGGTTACAAGCTATTGAATCAAGGAAAGCAAACAGATTGTCGAAATAGCTGGTAAGCAAGCATCAATTACGGGAAATTCATTATCTGCAAGATTAGAGCACTGAAAAAGAAACAAACTGCCATTTTTGACGGGGTCTTGAGGTTGATGGCCAGGGTGGACACAGTCGAATTTTAAAGCGATGAATATTTGCAGTAATGACCGATCAACAAGAAATTTATGGAAGCCTGAAAAGTGGTCTGATTGGCTTCATTTCTTAAACGTTTGAGAACCACTTTACAAGCGGAAAGAGGAAAAAGGAGTTAATCTGAGAAAAAAGTATGAGTGCCTGATCTTTTACGGTTACTGACGATGTGCATTCAATCGTCTTATCGTCCGTAAACACGTACTGCACGAACATATTTACTGAGTTGAAGATGATTAGAGAAGCTGGTTAGAAAGTGGCTAATTCGACTCACCTGGGACGGGCTCTGACATTTCTCGAAGTCTTTGTGAGATGATGGGGTTGGAGTGACCACAAAAGGCAGGTTCAGTAGGATTGACATTTCTACGATTTCGCTTCACCAGCGAATCCTCCTTCGTTCCGTTAGCTCGATAAATTAGGGAGTGGAAGCTGGGGTCGGCCAAAAAATTACCTGCAGGCTCTACGAAATAAACATCGTCTACTGCCTGGGAATTGTCCAGAAGAAGTTTCAAATTGTGAACATTCAGTGCTATAGTGCCCCGAAATACACCACCGAGGATGGTTCCAAAGACAAGACTTCCGGGGTGAGATTTTACATAGCCACGTACGGGATATCCGAAGCCACTTTCACTTGCAAGCGGAAGAGATCTTCCACTAACGACTATCTTTGCTGTCGGTGAAAATACACTATCATCACGGTAAACCTCCAATGAGAAATTTCGACCGAATGCATAGAAAGTGAAGGATGAATGACTTGAGTCGAGGCTGCGCTTCGAACGGATCGGAGGGGGCTGAAGAACGGCATAATTTAGTGCCTCATATTGTCCGATTTCGTGAATAAATCCCTGTTCAGCAAGATGGACAAAAAGGGGGAGAATCAGGACACCAAACAGGGACATTGTGAAGTTTTATGCCATCATGTAATCAGGGATGTAATAACACAACCGAAGGCACCACCTAAAAGGAACGGATACTTAAAAATGAAGATGCTATCAATAACGTGCCCTGTCGTACGAAATTGTCGTTCCACAAATACGAAAATTTTTTCGGTATTGACTGCACTAAAAGTGACCATACAGATTGCCATAAACAATTTGAGCTTCAGACGTGATGCTTCAAATGCGGAATCACGACTGTACGACAAACTCGCAGCAACAATTATAATACCCACTAATAAACCGACAACTTATTCACTTATGAAAATGCGTCTCAGGAACACCATTTCCTCATAACTGAGAGCAAAGGATAATAGTTTTTAGTGCAAGCTTTGTGTCATACAAAGTCTGCAGTAAAATACAAGAACTAACGGGAAGCTATCATTCTACATGTGTTAGCAAACCCACATACGCAGGCCACGTTTAAAGTCAGAATGGCAAATGGGAATGGCATGACGTGAAATTAGCAAGGCTCATTTGATGTGCTTGATGATCTCAGATTTTTGTACATAATTAAACAATAGACATACAAATATCGGACAAAACAATACTAACATTGTAAATGGGCAGTATTATGTCAGACAAACGACAAGAAGCACAACTTCACAACGACTAAAGGGGGTTAGATGCAAATGAATGGTTGGTGTTATTAGTTTAAAATTCCGCTGGTGGGCTAAACAAAGCGCATCCATTTCCATTTGGATTTTATGACTTTTTAGACTCATTTTTATGATAGTTATTTAAAATACCCTCTTTAAAAGTGCGTAATTAAACTAGCTATTAAAAGACTGATCGCATGCGTAGCAGAAAAATTAGTTACATTGTTATGTCGCCATGAGGTCAAAAGTGTCCTTGTTTCATTGTCAGATTTTCATTTACATTTAAGTATAAACTAATGGATCGTTAATGAAATATCTTTTAAACTAAATCGACGTAGAAGTTTTGGATATTGAAGTTGGTCTGTGTATATTTTCTCGAAATTGTTGACATAATTTATAAGAGCTCGACTTTGTAAACGAAAAGTTCTGAGTGAGCGTCGTTATCTTTTTATTCCCAGCTAGTCTTATCCTATGCATCAGTTTAGCTTTGGACATTTTCATTGGTGTAGCGTTTATTCATTATTTGGTTTAATTTCGCAAATGCACTGCAAGAACTAAAAGATAGTATAGTCTTGTATTTGAATGAGTATTATGGCTAACTTATGTTATAAATGATTCTAATTATCTAAAATAGTTCCTAACATGTCTAACTTGAATAAATCGTTGTATTTTCAAATATGCTCAATCTACCTACAGATATCTCTTCAGTCCTAAGGTTATTAGATTTATAATATAACCTATCCACCGTCATTTTGGCTGATTGTTTTTCCTACATTTTTCCTACCACATAGTGGCTGTATTAATGAGACATTTTATGTTCCCAAGTAAGGTCGCTGTGGAAGTGCTCAGTCAATAAGGAGGCGAATATTCAAAATACTAAAATAACTTAAGAAGCCTAACGAACCACACAATATGGCTATTTTATAAATTCAATCGGAAAGAGCTGCTAACTCTTGTTCAATGTATGTCCTTTTGTTGGTGTTTACACTGTTCAAATTCTAATAACAAATAGTTACCGGGATGAGGTGAATTACTATATTCGTTTTAGATGTGCGGCACATACTTTCTTTAACAGGTAAACATCATGTCGTGTTTGGAATGGGCGTTCAGCTGATTTAGTTTTCTCCAGTCGTATCTGATTCTGCGGAATCAGGGTATTTTTCAC
This sequence comes from Mesocestoides corti, assembly GCA_900604375.1. Taxonomy (NCBI): domain Eukaryota; kingdom Metazoa; phylum Platyhelminthes; class Cestoda; order Cyclophyllidea; family Mesocestoididae; genus Mesocestoides; species Mesocestoides corti. Next base: position 9,315 of record UXSR01000885.1, read on the forward strand.
TGACTAGAATCAAATCTGGTGCCATTTGCACATCTCTTCAAATATCTTGTGTACCGAGCTTGTACAAGAATATTGGCCTTTGAAATTGTATAACGTATAAATAATGTTCCGCGATATTTCACCGCTCTGGCCTGCTAAATGCCCCTCGTATTCTAGCTTGTTCCCTCCTCCGTGTTTCTCATCGACCATCATCTTAAGGGGTCTGCGATTTCATTCTGGGATAACTTATGTCCACGGTTTCCGGTACACAGATGCAAATCCCTGAGTGCCCCTGATAAGCTTCCCAGACTAGCACTTATGCAAGACACGATTTAATGCAGAGGGCTCTTGCTGTCTCAGCCAATGGCCAAGTGTCGTTTATATTCGCCCTCTTATGTATGGCGTGGGTGGCCTTGAGTGCGGGTAAGAGAAATTGCACACTCAAAGGTGTACGAGCCAATGGAGAGAAGGATGGGAATATGAATGTTGGTGTGCATTAGTCAGTTGATAGTGAAAAATAAATCGTAATGACCTTGAAAATTGATGTGTTTGGAACGCTCGATCTCCAAAACGTCCCCCAAACGTAAATTTCACACATAAGTTCTGCACACCATCCCTCGTGCTGTCAATTTGAGCCTCGGTTTACTCACCTACACCGTTTACTCATACACTCTTTACCTGTGTTTGGCAATTAGAACGCACCGGGTACTCATCAGTCCCGTTTCCTTGACGGATGCCTGAGAGTCGGCTCTGATGGTGCTGCCGTTCATTATAGCGAGTCGGATATCAACTGCCCCTTATTTATCCACACTCAGCAGGCATCCTGTTGTGAAGGTTCTGCCACTGACCGTGACCACTGCGTGTGACAATTCACAATATTTTCAAAAGCACACATATTTTGACACTTCATGTAAGCAAGTATCACATGAGTGCGGGAATAGCCTCAAACATGGAGAATGCCAAATTGGAATGCGGAATCCGTGGAATGTTGCTTTGATTTATAGAGCGCGACTAACAAACTCAGGGGTGCCGAATTTTGTGGTTCTGTGTGCTTTTGAGCTGCCATTAATCAAACGATGCAGGGTGGGAGAATGGAGTTACTCGGGCAAAACACTTGAAATTAAGCACAAACCAGTGTGTTGGATTTTGATTAAAAAAGCGAATGAAATAGCTGCCTCTTTCCAGCTAGGTTATTTGCGAATGGGACTGTAGTGTATATTTCTGCAAGTGTATAATATTTGTAGAGAAATCAAGTGAATATGGAAAAGATAGAGAGGTTGAAAGCCTTATAGCGTAACTCCAATGTCACCACAATATGTAATCATCATCATCATCATTAGAGGCGTCTGTAACAAACTAATGTAGAATACCCGAGCTCCAATAGGAAAAAGATTGGTACAACAGAACAGGCTTTATTGACCAATCAGAAGCCAGAGCCACGCGTTAGGCGCCCTCCATCCGAGTCCACCACGCTGTCCACGCCGCTCATTATATACTGCATCTCATCCATGTCCTTCTCTGGTTGGCTGCCTTCTTTTCCCGCATGCCATTGGATCGCAGAGAGACACGGGATTGGCTGCGGCCAGGTGGTCCAACATTTCTGCACCCTGATCCGACGCCACACTAAGCACTAGATGGCTTCAGTGTATTCAACGGAAAATTTCTTACCCACGGTGTGGGGGCTATCAATTAATCAATTTTCGGTCTGCTTTCACCATTATTCTCAGTCAGGACATGGCTTTCAGTAGTGTTTGTCTAACCAAAAAAAATTAACCTCACCATAATCGCTTTGACAGTCTTCCAGAGACACTTAGTCGAAACAAAGATTTATGCTTTACACTTCCATCAATGTTCATTCCGTTAGCACCAATCTTGGAAAACGTTGAATTTGATTATTTGAACATTTGAGTTAAATAAGCACTACGCAACAGTAGGTTTGAGTGCACCTTCAAAACAATATGCACAATCAGCCAGTTTGGTTGTTTGGTTTGACCGCATTGCTAGTCATTGTAGCAGACTGTCAGCAGTCATGCATGAGTAAAGCCTCTTTACTGACCTGATTTTGCCGCTGACTCATTCCTATTTGATTTGTTACCGTATCAGTAGCTTGTTCGCACGCGCATTCATCTTGACACAAAGGTACTTGGCTGGCTTGACCCTAACAAGCGGTCGCATCCGCTGTCACCTGTCTTGTCTCTAATCTCTGGATGTTACGGGCCTTAAACCCGCATGGTTGTAAGGTAGTGTTAGGACACCACTACACCCTTTCGACTGCCAAATGTCCACTTCAAATCTTCCGAGTCTCTTGTGAAGCAGTTCGCCTTGCAGTGAGTTTTCAGCAAACGAGCGTGAGTGAAGCGTATTCACGAATCGATCGGATGTCATCGATTATCGATTACATCTGACCTTCGATATTCACCCACGCGCTCTGCTATAAAAGACTTGGGTGGTCAAATATAAATAAGTCGTAATATTCGCTATCATCGGTCATGTTTTCCTTCTCGGGCTGTTACGTACTATAGACTAGCAGGGTTGGAAGTTAGTGCTAACGAAGCCGCTACAGCTTTTCCGATCAACAAATGTTGATTTGTAACACGGAGGAGGACAGTGCATGTGACGAACTAGCAGCAGTAGCTTTCGTCTCTGCTTCGATCACCAACCACATAAACAGAAAGTGCTTTACATCAAAGCATAATCCATCCAACCAGTGGTACGCAAACAGTGTGACAAAAGCCACTTGAGCTTGACACAGATTAATCATAATCATGTTTTTCGTTGGCGGAACTAAACTGAAGTTGAATGACTCTTCATCACATTGTGCAGTGACTTTGTAGTGGACTGACAGCCGCCCCGCGCGAGTGTGCGTGCATGAAGGCCCGTGTGTGGCGATGACTCATCCCCTTTTGTTATTGATTTTTGTCAGCATTCGCCTGTTACGCACGCGTGCTCATACGCACACAAAGCCACTTGGCTGGTTCGACTCGAATAAACGGTCGTGTTCTCTGTCGCCTCCTTTTTCCTATCCTCGGGTAGCTACGGGCTGCTAACTAGAGGGTTGTAAGGTAGTGCTAAATCCTCAAGTCACTACAACTTGGTTTGCAGTTTGTGTGTTCACAGATGGAAACTGTAGCCTGCCATATTGTTCATGAGCGTGGCTTGGAACGTCTGAATTGCGAGGGGATCGGACTTTGGGCTGTGAATCACAATTTCCCCTGGGTCACCTGGATCGATAAACCAGAAACGGGATATAATGCAGTGCTGCAAAAGGTTTATGAGTGCTCAAATATTTTCGAATGATTTAGGCTAAATTGCTTAATTCGTGAACAGACCGCATCACAGGTAAGCTTTACGGATAAATCGTGACAGTTGAGCAGAGGATAAAGTGATGGAGTGGGATAAGATTAATCAAGTGAAGCATAGTGTCAGTCCGGCCAGGAGCTGTTAGGAAGAAGAGTGGCAACGATGAGCAATGTGAGTTTGCGCTCGCTGTTGGCTGCGTCGAATTTGTAAATTTGGGTGCCATCTTGGCGGATGTTACATTACTTAATGGTGAAACTCTGCATAAATTGGCCTAGTGAATGGTTAGACAGCTCCGACTGAATGAATTCATCATGGCTGATGTCAGCTGATGGACCAAGATATTAAGGATATATGCACCGATTGGCTATCTGTGAGTGCCTACCACTTCAGATCACAATGAAAACGTCTCTCAAAGTCTAAATACAGGCTGAAAAACTCATGACCACGTGCCGTAATGTGAGGGCTGAGAACTAAGATCTTTGAAGTGGCATTTAATTGTCCACGGACAACAGATCTAACCTCGACCACATTATCCAAAACATTATTTCAAGCTGCTAGTCCCATTCATGGCTTATCCTTTGAATAATGACATGCTTGATCTTGATTGGCCGCAGTTCTGTGGTGTCTGACGATGCAAAATATAATTGCTTAACTCGGGAACCATGCAGCATATCTGCACCCCACCGATTAGTTCTGCATTCGATGCCTACTGGCCAAGGACGAGGACTAAATTGGTTTACTACACAAACAGTTAGCCCGCCAAGAGTGAAACGTTGCTAAACAATCAAGTCTGACTGCTGAGAATTCTAAAAGCAAAGTATGGAAATTGATGGATGTACTTGATCACAAGGGGCAGACAACTTCATCGATGGCGTTAAAGATTTAGGGCCCTGGTGCTCCAGTGAGGTTCCCGACTTTACGTCTGCAAATTTATCAATCTGCAAACTGTACCAACTTAATCCGTCTGAATACCGCTGAGAGGACGACGTGGCGGACGTGATCGATAATGCTGATGTCGACTGAGAAAGTTGTCTACCTTAATTATGAGGCTATCCACTAGTCCTCTAAAATCAAGTTTTAACTAAGATAGACATGGCTACAAATTCGGGTCTTTTAGATGCGGCTCTCGTACACCATACCTGTCATTTTGTCCTGCTTGTCGATTGGTTTGTTGGACCTCTGGTGATTAGTGGACACACTGTCCGCATCCGCCTAAAACAGCACGCACACATTCCAGAGGCATTGATGTGGTTACCAAGCACAGAGCTCGATACCGGCACACATGAATCACAGGAAAGCTTTCATCAAGCAGGTAGATGAGGTGAGAAATAAGATTACTAGGTATTCAAAGAGGCTGTGAGGCAGCAAAAAGCTAATAAGTCAACAGCCGCTGTCGGTACGTGTGATACAACACGAGACGACCGTCTGTTAGCGTCAAGCCAGCCTAGTTTCTTTGTGTGAGGATGAGTGCGTGTGCGTAACAGGCGACTGATAACAGTCACCAAGGCGAAGCAGGGATGGATAATTGAAATCAACACTTTTATATGAAAGCTTTGCTAACGCACAGTCGCTGGCAGTCCACTACAAAGTTACCTGCGACAAATTGGCTTGAATTGTGCAGCTTCTTTGTGTGAGAAGCTGAAAATGACTTTGCAGACGCACAATTAGACAAAATGAACACATTCAAAACTTTTAATTCGGCAGTGGTTAGTGAACCCACCGAAGTCTGTTACTCGAAATTCACATACTGAACACACCCGTGCCATTGATCCCACAAACTACACCATGCCTACACTCGTGCGAACTCTGCGTGATTACTTTACAGAAGAACAAGTAGCAAAAGCGCTAGAACAGTGCTCGTCTTCACAATGAAATCATTCAATCGAAAACCAAGCACGATTACAAAGGTATTTTACATCGTTTGTTGTTGCGTGAATTAAGTGGTTAATTTGCATGCTCCTTACCCTACATTTATTCTAACGGCAACTAGCCATGTGTTAATGTCATTAGCTGAGGACTGAAAGTAATCGAGCTTATTTAACCTCATCCTCCACATGTTTGCTAGCGTTGGATCCTACCACTCATTAAATGAATTACTCATAGCTCTGATTTCCAAACGGGACTGCAAAATAGATGCATCGATAAGTGACCAACAATATTTGCGGAAAGACCAACAGCGGTTCTGGCTGCGTAATTGCATGATTTTCTGTGAAAGAGAAACACTCAGCATCGGCTGCATACAAAAATATAATTACACATAGATTGTAACTCAGGGACTTTGGTTTCTGCGCGCAGACTGATATTGCACCTGTGGCAGGCTTCGGTAGTAGTCAAGGTTGGTGATATTCTGGTCGGCATGGCGGTAGTACCAGTCCTGCCAGTCGTAGAACCACTGCTCCGTCACGCTCATCACGTCGGCGTTGATGTGCATCACAAATTTGTTCACAAAGAGGTGCGGCGAATCGGGCGTAAAGAGCGGTTTCATGCCGTGGAGATTGAAAATGCACACGGCGTGTCGCCAGACGCCACTGCATTCTTCAGGAAAGAAGCG
>UXSR01000886.1:0-15106 GCA_900604375.1 Mesocestoides corti
ACCTATTAGAGCTCGCGTACTCTACATTGGTGGCAGCGGATGCGTCCGAATAACGCAAATCGAACCCCGGTGCTTTTTTTTCTATGGTCAACACAGGCAAAGACCCTTAAATGCCAGCTGAAATTGTCATGGCGTTCATCCGATGTCCAAAAAAAATGGATCCATAGATATTGCCCGGGATTAGGACTACTGCACCTGAAGGGGCCTTGGCAACTCAGCGACGGCGACTTGGACAGTGAAAGCCAGCTGGACTGCATCTGCGAAGGACCTTAAATGGATGATGAGTCTTTCTTGAAAGGCTACAAGAGCAAAGTCCCTTGTCAACTATTCGCATGGGCCACTATCCTGCCAGATGTGGGGTGCGGGGAGTGTCGAACTGGATATTTTACCAACACCGGATATCAACAACAGTACAAGGAGCCAAGCCAGAAGCTGAGGACAGCTTCTCTCGTAAGGGAGAGGCAGTGTGGCGTCGGATGAGGGCGCAGATATTTTGGAATAAGCTGGTCTCAGCCAATTCTCTGTCTGTTTGCGTTCAGAGGACATGCAAGATAGACATGCAAACGACCAGAGACTGACACGCATGAGTAACGGTATATAAGGAGCTGCACGGCTAGAGTGTCGTGGGCTCGGTTTGATTGCGCCTGACGTAAGGTTCTGGCTTGTGAATGGTCAATTAAACCTGTTCTGTTATAACAGAATATTTCGCAATTGGGCGAGGGTGTTCTACAATAAGTAGAAGTAAAGCAATTTTAAATTATGGCTCTCTAAGCCAATCGTCCGCATAAATGCATTTGAATGACCTACAAGATCAGCAATTGACAGAATACATGGGTTGATACGAATTTTTATTATGAGAAAAACGCTGCTTCTTGAACACTCACATAAAATACTTCTAGAAGAGGCTTCTAGCTTGTCCTATATCTAAAGGCGAAATATTACCTACATTCTGCATAGTTTAAAGGCGCACGTCCTTACTAAATTACCTGTAATCAAAATTGTGAAAAAAATAATTAGGCATGATTATACCTGCATTCAAAAAAACAGGTAAGTTTAGAATATGTGATGTTACTCAATGCGCGTTCGGAAGAGCACTGTAAACCGTACAGGAATATCGGCATTATGCATAGCTTTATCGAAAAGCACGTGATGAATTGACAAGTTTCACCCCGGACACAACAAAATAAACAAGTTGAAAACGGACCTTTCTGCAGGTCCATCGACATCCGCTGTAAAAACACCTCCAAATTGACCATCGATTCGCGTTCAAAATCTCGTTAAGCCGTTCAACACCTTTTAAGGGAAACTCATTTACATGGCTAACCAACGCGCACAACTGTACCGATAATTCAAAATGTAGCTTCCTCTTGGAAAGGCGTGACTTGAAACACTAAGCTTCAATGTTCCCCCTCATGGATAACAAACTCAAGTCTCATTACCTGTGAGTAAGCAGCTGGTTCTGTACCCAGTGCATGGCTGATAAGACTACCATACATCAGTTGGCAGCATTTTGGAAGAGTTACAGATAGAACAAATCCTTCACTCGAATCCGAACTACAAAATGTCGGCTTTATCAATCACCGTTGCCTTCATATCCTCTCATTTCAAAGATGTCTCGAATCTAAAATAGGAAGCTCGAACACAGCATAAAATGCATATTTGCTACCTGTCAGTCGATAACTAGTCCCCTTTATAAGCCCATAGGTACAATGAATTTTCAGCACTACATCCCAACACCACTTTCCAACCACTTGATTAACTCTGCAGTTAAATGCATATAGTGGCTGCTGCTTTTTTCTAAAATCCGTGATGAACTAGAACAAACAACTGTGCTTGCGGTAGTGCTCACGACATATCGTATTAACCTGCAGATCTATTGTGTACGCCTTCCATGCTCGTAGGTGAAAACGCTGGAATACACCCGTTATCAAGGTGGTTAATAAACATAGTCTGAATTCTTCCCACAAGACAATGCGTATACTGATCGTAAACTTGATTCAAATGCTTTTCGCAAATATTTCGCCTAAATGTCATGCTGCGAATCGAAGCAGTACCTCAATTTGGTCTATTTAGGTACAGCATCTTTTGGGCGCTTAAAATTTCCTCCAGACACACATTACGGACAACGTCCTTTCGATTCCCACTGGTCTCCTATATCAATGCTATTACCCCATGTCGATACTGGCATATGCTTAAGAGGTGAAATTATGTCTCTATATTAAAGGTACAAAGTCTTTTGAAAAAAAATCTATGAAAGTATGGAACTTTATAGCCCAAAACTCGTTTTTTAGAAAGAAGCGGAAATTTTTAAAGACACGATCTATTTAAAATTGACATCGAAGTCTATAAACGATTACACGGTACTAAAATAGCCATAGCGACACTTCACCAGCAGATGCTCATGGTGATTTGAAAGTCATCATGTGCATTTAGAGTGTCTTTGTAAAAATGTACATAATGAGAGCTGAGAGCCCGGCAGAAATCGGCAATGTGGCAACCCAAGCAAAGATAATGTTTACAAAAAGCTTCCAGTTGACGCTAGCTTTGGAACGTATGTACCCGACGGAAACCACTGCGCCAACCAAACAGTGTGTCGTAGAGACCGGGAGTGCTGCCTTACTTGCGATTAAAACTGTAACCGCCGCGCCAAGTTCGATGCACATTCCACTAAAATAAATAAATTGGAGTTTAGTCAAGAGGATAATAAACGTCAGTACATTCTAGACCTAGGGTAGGGTTGAATGAATTCGGTAGTATATTCCTTGGGTCAAAATATTTTCAAATTAGAAAGTTTTTGATGAGAAGCTTGTGTCAAAAACTTGGTGCCATGGTTTTGGTATTGATCAACGTGATATCTTACGAAAAAAGATGCAGAAGTAATCTGAACTACGAACCTGGAAGGAGTAATGACAGTTAAATCGGTCCCGATTGTCTGCATTACTTTTCGGCCCCACACGCACAAGCCAACAGAGATGCCAACTCCGCCAAAGAACAAAATCCATACTGGAGGCGAGGCTGACATCAGAGCATTGCCAGTTGTGCAAACAAGCCAAAGACCAATTAGAGGTCCGATGGCGTTGCTGAAAAAGATCAAATGCGTAACTTACACAATATGATAATTTGTCATAGTCGCGATTAGAATAATGAACTCAAAGACCAAAAAATAAAACATTGAGTCTGTCACCATCTATATTGCCTGTTTTACAGGCTCTAATAATTTTTTAAGTTGTTTTTTACAAGTTGTTAAGTTTGTCTGCCTTAAAATTTGTGGCGTGCTCAAATCTCTCCTCAGAAAATTATATTTCGTCGTAAAATCCCTAGCCAAATGATAGGGGACTAAAATAAACGGTTTGCTATATTTAGGTTCCCTTTTCTATTTGGGAAATGAACACCATGCACAAAAACCAGATATTTCAAGGTTCCTGCTAGACTCAAGAAAACAGCACCCACCTGACATCGTTGCCACCATGAACAAATGAACCGAACGTTGCAGTGAGGATTTGTGCAAAAGCAAACACTTGCGCTTCTTCCGGCCTATCGTATGCACCCTTGTGTGCTCTAACCTGGTACAAAAAAACAAATGATAAAAAGCAGAGTAAAAGTCTGATAAACTAGGCCAAATAGGGGCCAGAATGAGGAATGCATACAAAACGACCAGGTCAATGTCTAATTTTCCAAAGTCGCAATCTTCTCACAACTAAAATTGTAACAAATGTGTGAATAGCTCTCTTGTGCTACCCCGAAATTCTACTTGTGCGAGCGAACGAAAGGCTAACATCTGGAAGACAATTAGGCATTTACTTCACATTCATTCTAACGAATGAAAATGCAAGCATTCGGCCATTGCGAATTTCCACAAGTTAACGCCTATGCCATTATTATTGGATTAACCGAGCATCCCGTTTAAAGGTCAGGTAGGCGATGGCGCAGAATTTATGCTCAGGTTCTCATTTTTTGTTACTTTAAGCACTTTTAAATCCACACGAGGCCAGTCGAAAAAGCAAATTGGACGAAAGGAGTAGCAATAAAGAAAAATTCCAGATACCTCTTTTTCTTCTACGAATGTGACTGTGGAGGCATCAGGCTGTTGCGAAGCTCCTTGAGGAGGCTCAGGAATTCCAATTTCAGTAATAGAAGGTACTGTTTGAAGTTCAACTTTCCCTGTCTCATCTCCTGAGGGCCCTGGAAATAAAATTTCCAGGCTTAGTATCAGACAAACTAATACGACGGGAAGCGCATAATTGATCCCAGCTGTACCGTTGCTATTTTCATAAATGTACTTAACATGATCAGGATAAGACTATGGTTACTTCAAATTTTTACTACTCTCAGTGCTTTTTTTTCGGAATAATAAAGGAACTTATTTAAAGTACTCAATCATACCAGGCAATAAACAACAACCTTAATGTTTTATTTAACAAAAATCGGACTTGATCAAGTGGACGCAGAGATTCCTGCCGCATATCTTTCCAGAAATTTACAAATATGGGTTAATTGTTCAAATACGATGCCTTATTCTCAAGAATAAATGCAAACGACACAAAAAACATCGTCAAATAAAATGATGTCCTCCTAAGCAATGCCCTTCATGTTGTTATAGCCTCTCAAATCGAATAACACAGAGCAGAAGAAAACTCGGTTAGATCAGTTCCATTTCGCCCTTTAACAAAAACTGTCATGGATTGTCAAAGAATCTATAACCGTGAATGAGAAGTATTAAAGGTTAAACATCCACACCCTCTGATAGCTTCAGTAGGCGGGAAGGATTATTAAGTACTATCACTTACAGGACGGAGTGCTTAACGCAAAGGAACAAAAATGGGTGAAGTGTTCTATGGTGTCATCTTTACTACTAAGAGAGCTGAAGCACGATGCAGTCTTAGGCCAAATTTCATTATAATTCTACTTCCGAATTTCAACTACAAAGGGTCATATTTGAGTTTGGATAATTACATACCAAAGTCAATAAAGCATGTACGGAACAAAAAGTTTGGAACTTCACATCAACAATGAAATGGTTTCGCAACAAATGATCCTTTTTTGGTTATACAATTAAGAACTTACCAGCATCAGCACCTGAACCTTCGGCAAAATGAGGAGTGTCATTGTTTTCCTTTGTGCTTTTTCGTAAGTGAAGACCATGTAATATACGATCTCGAACCTTATTGATAAGCCTATATTTTGGCTCCTCTTTTTCCACATTCCACTTTCCACTAGCCATCAATTCGAGTCGTTCTAAAAGAAAAAGTATGGATGCAGAATCCAAAGAGTTTCATTAAGATAATTTGCAAGGTTTAGGCTTACTTAGGACCTTTTTCCTAATTATGGGTCGCACGAAGAAGAAAACTATCAGACCAGCGGTGATGCCTGAGCCAAAGCTTATAGCAAAGGTGACCCACAACGGTATTTCAGGAAGATTAAAGACTAAAACCGGAAAAATAATTATTTGAAACCAGTAAAATTTTAAGCCTACGCATCAACAAGTAAAAACTTACTGTGAAGACCTCCGTAAATTACGGAAAACACGTTAACGATTATGGTAACGCCATACAAAAATGGAAGAGTGTAAAGGGCCGGCTCAAGGGACTGCTCCTATAATTTAAACAAGTCATATTTTAATGGTCAATTATTTCCAACACAGTTGTCTTGTTTAAACCTGCATTTATGTCAACGAAATACTGATTCTGAGTTATAGGCAAATGGATCATTAGGTTCTTTTGATAGAAATCAGTTATTACCTTATTGCCATTTAATCAGACCCAAACTTACCTTGACCAAAACGAAGTATTTGATAATAAGAAACAAGATGGACGAGACAAAGCCACTCAATAAAGGTGACACAAACCAAGAAAGAACTAAAAGGAAAGACGCATAAAAATTTGTTCGCTGCTTTTGGGAGTTTATAGCAATCGGGTTCATAAGGCTCGCAGCCGATTGCTTAACATTAGTTTAAAACAATAGGAATCTATCAAGTGATGTGCAAGAATATAGAAATTTTTGAAAAGTGAGGAAACCTACGGCTTTTGAGGAGTGCAAGCAACAAGAGTACACTGCAACTTTCCGACAAATATCGAAGCATAGTAAATATTTACAAAAACTACGCTACTTTGACATACTATAACTAAGGAGAGCATTTAAATTTACCTATTTTTAAGATACCCATCCAGTTGACACCGTCTAGGCCAAAAAGCATAAGACCAAATCCGGCTGTAGCACCTACGATACTGTGCGTAGTCGAAACGGGAAGCTTAAAAAAAGTTGCAACAATCATCCACACACAGGCACCTACCACAAAAAAAAGAAAGTAAGATAAACTGCCTGAGCCATATTTCAGATTATTTCTACAACAAAGAACCTTACCGCAGAGGGACGCAACCTGACCCTGCATGAGTATGCGAGGACCATCTTCAGTAGCATTAAAACATTCGGGCTTGATAATGCCACCACGAATTGTTTGGGATACGTGCGCGCCAAGAAGTACAGACCCAGAAGTTTCAAAGATTGTTGCCAAAATGCAAGCGGATCGCAAAGTTAATACCTTGGAACCAACACTTGTTCCAAATGAATTAGCAACATCGTTTGCACCAATGCCGAAAGCAAGCATAAAGGCTATGAAAAACCCGGCGACTAACAGAATTAACTCAGTTTCCGTTATCATTTCGGCCTATGTAACAGAAAGAAAATAATGTGAAGCCAAGAAGTGTCTGGGTCACAACTCGTATATGCATAAAGCATAAAATTAAAAAGCTTACAATAAAAATTGTATAGCTATATCCAAAGAATTGTTACGACCCGCAGACTCAAATCCCAACACGAAAAATGAAGTACCAGCAAGAGGAAAATCGACGACCTTTATATAATGTGTTATCGCGAACGCTTATTGGTTTTTTAAAAAAATAATTAGATTGGAAAAACAATCACTGAATTAATCTCTTTTTAATATTAGCAATTAAAATACATGCGTTTGGCTTTAATGATTTTTACTTGCAAGTTTTGTTCAAAAAATTACTACTTTTTGCTTTTACCGAAAAACAACTAGCAAGAAGTCACTTAAATACAGAAGAAAGAAAAACTTTAAGTTGAAGAAAAACCCCTTTATTATTATTACCATTTTTATTTAACAAAGAGTTTAAGCACTCCAATATATCCAGGAAAAAGTCTAACGCCGTATCAAATTTTACCAATATAAAAGCTGGTTAATTCATGTATATTTACGACTTTAAAAATGAGTACAAAAAATTTTCAGATTATCTTGGCCAGGTAAAATTTCATATCCACGCAATGTAAGTGCATATTTTCAAAATGGTAACCATTGCAAGTAGCTGATTTATCTGCTCTAATTAATTTAGAGAGGGTTCATTTAGCAATACATGCACCAACATGATCAACATTCGATAAGATATTATAGAGTACTTTTCCCAGGTTTGAAAAAGATGTCAAAATGCAGTAACGAATGACCACGGTTTACTGTAATCAGAAAACAAAGATCTACTACTATAAACACCAGACGCAGTCGTTATAATCCCCTGAAAGACAGGTCATTCAAAAATTGCTGTAGCCTGAGCGAAATTAATAGACGTTTGCCTCAATTATTCTTCTAAACAACTTCCATTTGACTTATATACAAAACAGCATCTTTATCAGCAGATAAACTACCTAAAACTATGCATAGAAACACCAAGGCCCCCCACCTCCCTACTCCTTGCTGACAATAGACGATAAACGACTTTTTTCAACTTTTGTTCAATTTTCCTACTTATTTGAGTGTCTACACATCAACGAGATGGAACAGCACTAATGTAGGAAATCAAGACACCAAAATTAGATTAATCAAAGGTCCGTCTAACGTATAAACCCGAGGAGCTTTATTCTTAAACTATTTGTATAGAACGTGCTCCGAGGTTGTGGTAGACAAAAATTGTTCATGCATCACTGTCAAAGTGTGAGAAGAGTATATGAGGCGACGCATGTGAGATTGGTGATAACGGGATGGAACAATTCCTCGAGAAGCCTTTGTTGATGCAGGCAAATCGCAAGACCCCTTAAACCACGCAGGCAGTTTCGGTCAACGCGCAATTGATTGACGACTTAACCAGTAGTATTAATGGGTTTGCTGATGATGTGAGAAATAAGGAAACCTTTGATTCATGGTATTGGTGGTACAAAGACCTGTTCTCGACTGACCTCGCATCACACGACGAAGCATGGAAGGTCAAACGCTTGCTTCGCAAACATGGCCCAATGAATCTGTACTAGTACTGCAACATCATCCTTCTTAAAATCTCCGAAGACAGGTCTTTAGAGGAGAATGTTCAAATACTTGATCGGATATTCAGACAAGGCTTTTCTCTATTCTGTTTGCAATACCGGCGTCTCAAACTCTTCATGGGAGGATTCAATGACTTTCTAGACCATTTAGCAGCAATCAATCGAAAAAGCTAGACATGTCAGCTCAAATCCCCGAAAGAAGACCAATTCAAACCACTCGTTTTTATTTGCAGTCACCACATCTCAGGGCATGCAGACCTCTGGATGCGGCTGCTCCACCTCTTCGAGCAGAACTCATTCGTGACGTTGAATGAAATCCGCAACGAATAACTTCATCAAAGCAGCGCACAGCACGACTACGAGAGGGTCCAATCTGGGGACTGCAGTGATCTTGAAGTTAATGCGGTCCAGCGAACTGCCTACCCATCAACAGTTAAAGCTAAATGGGAGATAAATCGGCATAGGACACTTCTTTAGTGCCAAATTATCACTGCGTACCTGTCACTTTGTCACGTTCTGCCCATACAAGCATCATCGGTATGAAGGACGCAAAGTCATGGCATACATGGACGAGCACAGCCGTTCACCTGTGGCCAACAAGGACAAACGGGGCTCCCGCCTCCAGGAGAAGCAAAAACCAAAACCCACGCCAGCTAGCACCACCATCGTCTTTTTCAGTCTGCTAGCCATCTTAGAGAGCAATGCACAACGGCGGCGGAATTACACGGTCGCAGCCATCAATGGTCGTCCAGTACTTCTCAAGTTAGATGCAGCCTTGGATGTTTTATCATCTTGATGAAACGGTGGCGCTCTACTGGTTGGACGACCCCTCACACAACTATCAGTGCATGTGGCAGAGAGCTCCACTAAGCTAAACCTTCTATGTGAGATTGGGTTGAACGATTCAGCTTAAGCCATATCCCTATAAATTCTAATCGCAACACCCTACATTTGACGGAGTCGCCGTGAAAAAACAAATCCCGGACATTATCAACCAGTTTGCCTCGATTTTTCAACAGGGTTTGGGACACAACTTCGAGACACAGGCCACTCTAAACCTCTTTCCAGACGCTAAACGGGGTCCGTCCTATTCATCGTTACTGTTGGTTGATGCTAAGCTACAACGTCTTGAACGCACAGATTTCCTGTTCTCTGTGTCATACTTGTCCTAAGCGGCTCTAACTCTCGACTTAAGGAAAGCTAATGACTTCATTCGCATTTGCACTGATTTCTTCACTGGCCTCAATGCACCCAACTAACACCACTACTGCCTCCTGCTAGCTTCAGAGGACCTTTTTGCAACTCTAAGTAGCGATTAATACTTCGTCAAAAACGACCTAACCGACGCTTACCTTCAGCTAGTAGTCGTCTCTGAATCCCGCCCATTACTTTGCATTAATATCTATTGCAGCCCGCTCCAATACAACCGCCAACCCTTTGGAGTCGAGACGGCTCCTACTGGTTTCCAAAAATCGTGTGCACAATCGTATCGGGCATTCCTGGCGTGGCAACATACCTCGATGACCGACTAACTGTAGCTAGCTCACCAGGTGAATTACGCGAGCTAATGAACGCAGTTCTTTGTCAGATTAAGACGATGGACACCGGCTTGGTCTGGAAAAATAGGTTGCTTTTGACTTCATGAAAGATATTTGAAGCGTTTTTTTAACTAAAGGCCATCGCTCACAGTAAAAGGAACAACAAATTAAACACCTAGTTAAGGTCTGTCCCCCGTGACCACAGGCCGTCACGAATGCTCCCAAGGTTTCTTCGGTTTGGTGGCCACAGCACCAGAACCCTTTGCTCTGTGGATATATTGCGTTTGCAGGACCGCTTAACGGGTTTATGCAACTACTGCTAATGGACGTGTAGTCAAAGTGAACGGAAATAGTTCCCATGAATTTTGCTACCACAACAAAGACAATCCAAGTGTAGTGCCAAATATTCAGCCAACATGGCGTTTTGGAAATCAGTGTCTCCAACGATGACCTTTAGTTCGCATCAGAGCAATTCAAGAAGCTCTGTTAGCATAACTTTATCACCCACATTAGTTCTTCATCCAACCAGCCACAGACGAAAGGACTGGCTGAAAGGTGTTTCGACACCTTGAAGCGGTCGTTGTTTTCAGCTACATTTTAAGATTTTCATTCGACTGTTAGAAATTACCTTTAGCAATGAATGCCTTTAGGAACTTGAATTCATGACATTAGAGCATGAATAGTCTGCGATCACGTTCGAAATACGTGTACAAAATCTTCTAGTGTAGCTTAGAACGTGCCACAGTGTTTGTCTACCCACCGTCTGGATTGAGATTAGTTAATGCACGTGATAAATCGTGCTACATCAGAGCTTAGCGCGGAACCACAACGCTAATCCATGCGCAAATTGTGGACTAGCATATTAAGCTGTTTTATTTTAGAAATATTCTTTGACTCGTTTTACTCAAGTTGGCTAAACACAGCACCATGTAGATCACCAAAAGGGCGCCGATTAACCGATTGCTGCTTGTTACCTTTTTTACATGCTTCAAAATCAAGGCTTGGGGTGGTGCAGGAAACCACCTAGATCACTGCAAAACAACGTCGTATCGAAAAGGGGTGGTTAACGTTGAAAGGGGCGGCTAGTTCAATTAGCGTTACAGCACAAATGCCTGAATGCTTTAATGTCTGCGAGGAGTTGATGTTGCCTAAGTAAGGACCAGTGTAATTGCCTTCTTGAAGGAGTAAATCCCTCAACAAAGTGATAAGGATGCTAAACTTCACCTCTTAAGTGACATATTGTATTGTCCCCAGCGGTAATGCGTAGAGCTGTAAAGTGCACAACCTGCTTGGGAGAGAAAGGAGACAATATTCTGTTATCATAAGGACGAAGTATCTGGTAGAATCGACAAGCCTTACTTTACTGGATTGCGTTCCCTTGGACATTGGAGTCATGTATAACCACCGAGTGCTTCATTCGCTGTGTCAAAATTCTCCAGACCTTTGTTGCCAAGCGCAAATAAGCGAGTTGTCTGTTTGATATCTATGCTCATTTCGTGATTTATTGATTGTCAGCGCTGAAATGGCCTGAATTGTAGGATACGGAATCCAGAATAAGCAAGCGCACTGCCGAAGATGTCCGAAAACATTCGATTTGTGCAAAATTAACTGCGCACGCATCAAGACATTTGGAATTTGAGCACATTCGATTCTTGATATGAAAAAAAGAAATGGCTTTACTGAAATGTGAGAGAACGCTTCCAGACATAGTAACTTGGTTGTCTGTGTTATTTTTAGTACTTCAATTAAATAGGGAAGCAGCAATGGTTAGAAGCTGTATCACAGCGAAACATCATCGGAGTCAAGCCCACGGTCGACTGCTGCCGGATGGTCAAAATCGCTTATTTATCGATGAAATTGTACTAATGTTTTTAAAGCAAAGCTGCTGTACATGGGGAAATTGCAGTGGTGACCACTAGTATTTGTGTGGATAGAGATCTCGGGAATCCGCTCAATTAAGAATGACCCCAGAGGAATGCAACATTAGTTGGAAAATTATCTATAGTCACAGCAAACATCCACAGCTCTCTCAGCAGCGGTTAAGCGACTAAAACAGGAAAGGTACTACAAAACTAATTAAAATGCCAATTAATGAGGCAAACTTGCCTAAAATCATTACACTAAAGCCTTGCAGTCGACGATTTTGGTGTCAGTATGTTGAAATTTTGTTTTGTGACTTTCAATCCGTTGAACCAATATACTCCCACAAGTCTGAAAAACATTATTTGTTACGCGAGACAAGGTAGTATTAAGGCGATACACAGACTCAAGTGGAGGACGCATTCTGCTGAAAAGTAATATTCGTTTTTAAAACACAGGCATTTCGCGAAAGCTATTTTAGCACGCATCAAGTAGTCCTGAACACGAGCCTCATACGTAATGCCTTCAGTTAAGAATCTAAGTCACTGAAGTGACTAATGAAAGCCCAGATGTAAGACTTAAACTCATGTCAGGACTGACGACCAGCGTAGATAAAAAAAACCAATATACACTGGAGAAAAGCATAAGGGCGAAAGTTGTTTGGACCTCAGCCATGTGTCGTTGGTGATTAACGTGAACGGTTATTTGCAAGAGCACAAAAGTGTGGATGGAATGGAGTTGTCTTAAGTGGCAACGGTGACAGTTAGTGTGAAATGTTCTCTGATAATCCAAATAGGTGTGAGGTCATGGCGCGGATTTCGAAGGTACAGTTATGCTCTCTCGATCCGATTACAATGAAGTCTCTCTTTGTCATCCAAAATAGTTAAGCCTCGTGACTGTGCATTTAAATGGCTTACTTACTGCAATAAAGCCGGCCTGAGAAGGCGCTGATTAGCCATGACTGAGGCCAATAGCCTAACATTCTTCTTAAACAGCAAGTAGTTTGATGCGTCACTATGAGCTTTCGGCCTATCATCAAACAGTAAGCGAAACGAACCACATCTGATTAGCCCTTTTCGACTACCGAATAAAGTGCACTTAAAGTGCTTGGAAATGTGGAGGAGGTATTTGGGTCTGATGCGTTGGAACTCAGACACACAAGTTATGTATTTGTGGTGATGATGTTAACACGAGGGTTATCTGTTTTGAAAATAATCAATTGTTCTGCATGAACACAGTGTAGATTCTGCATGACGGCCAATAATAAGGCCTGCTTGTAGTAATGTGACAGCGATTCCTATCTCTTAAACTGCCAATACTTGGTTTGGCATGCGGTGGTGGCAATCAGTAGGAGTAGTTGATTAGTCTTCTCTCAGCGCTTGCCGCGATCCCCAGCATGAACTTGCTGATGGACGTCCAGCCGAAGTAATCGGCAATTATCCACAAAAGAGTGCTGTGAACTCAATTGTACTGTGGTGTATACGACTACGCTTGCAATATCTGGGTCATCAAGAAGGTTGGGTAGAGACTGTTGCCGATAAATCAGGCTTAGCAAATTTACCGTGAAACGAGATACATGGTCAACTTGGATGGTAGTCCTCAGGCAAGAGAACGAAGTGTACATTTCGATAAACTTCCTTACTGGACTAGATTGCGTCCGCTTGCGTGCCTAGTTAGACAAACATAAACGAGACGGGGCTTGCGGGACGCGTGTAGCAGTTCCTGACCAGTGGTGAATACAAGTCAATAGTTTAAAAACCTTGAGAGTCAGTGGGATGTCGAAACAACCTCAAAAATCTACTTGTATTACTAGTCCATGCTACAACTAAGCAAGTTTCCGTAATTGGCTTTTTAATACATTGTGGACCAACAAATTCTTCGAAAACATCCAGTGAAAAGTATATTAATATTCGTCAAATTATATAACTGTTTGACGAAACCTACCTGGGTTATATTAGGCTACATCAGTGACTCATTTAACAGCATTCATACTGAAGATAGGATTCGATGACAAATTTACCCGTTTCTTGGAATTCCTTTAGGTAAAAATTATTATCGATAACGGGTTTGTCGTTTGTGGCGTCTGTATCGCGGAACTTCTGACTGGAGATTTCTGTTCGGGGGCCGTCGAAGCGTCACTGGGGCGTGAGTCGCCGTTTTCTGCCTTGGCTTCCGATTGCCGTTCTATTGTGGTAGCGGGTCCCTTCTAGTCGGCTTCATATCTGTAAATCACAAAATTCACCTTTACTTGTTGAAGTCCCGGCTCGGATCTGTACGCTCAACATTGCTAGGCAGTATTCACACAGAAAATATTGTTCCTACTTATTCTAATTTAACTAGAGCATTTTGCGAAAGGAGAGACCATGAAAAACTTTAGGCGTAAAGGAAACTGACGGTTGAATTGCATTGATCTTTAGTGTTCTCCTTCTGCAAAAAATGTGTAAGGCATAGTTTGTGGCTCTTTACGCAGTTGCTGCATAAGTTCCCCGACGTATGCCTTGTGTGCATTTCTTTGTAACTTTCTGACGTGGTGATTTCTTTTCAAATACCGGTTTGTTCGTTTTAACTAGAACATAGGATACAAATGTCATAAATTAAATATTGAAGCAGTTGTCTTCTAACTAAGTAAATTTTGATATGGTTTAAGTGGTATAAACTTACAGAACACATGAAAGCATGAGGTGGTTCAAGTTAATTTTAATTGACATAACGAGCGTACCATGAATGATCTGTGTCTCGGATACTAGAGCTCAAAGTTATAACTAGTAGTTCAATCGTAATGCACTGGCTAAGAGAGTATCCTCTACAAGTTTAGACAAATGCTTAATAAAAAACTAATGGGAAACAGTGCAAAAAGTAAACCAGCACCCCTGTGCATTTATCTGGCAAAGTTAGTGGGATCTTTTCAAATTAAGTCATACAGGAATAGAGTTTCGACACGCTAGCTACGGTGGACATTGATGCACAGGTAGCTGAGAGTTTTTAGGCTTTTGACAGCCAAACTTATTCTTAGCCATCCTACTTCATGTATTTTAATAATGGCCAAAGGAGACAACCGTTTTGGTGTAAGATCTACTAAAATGAAACACACAGGGAACATTTTTCTGACCCACATAACCTAATCATGCACATTCCTCGAATCCAAGAGAACTAACAAAACCTCAGTCGTCAAATTTTGGTGTTCAACTAATCTTTGTGCTGCATCCAGGGGAACCGGTTTAGCTAATTTGACAAAAATCCAATTTACTCTGAACAATTTTAACTACACATGGCACAACGAAGACTTCTGCATAAGCTACGCACCGATGCTGCGTCCAGCATTTAAAACACGTTTCTCTTTCCGCAGGATGTCGGCAGCCCGTCGGATGCTCAACTCCACCCTCATTAGCGCAAACGATTATCCCAGGTTTTCCTCACACCTAGGTCTCAATGCTAACACA
>UXSR01000887.1:0-15057 GCA_900604375.1 Mesocestoides corti
GTATCAACGACGCACGAGTACTAGGCTTGGATAAGAAATGTTGCCGAGGTAACTCAAATGTTGGTGAATTCGGCTACTTGATTTCAGTTACTACTACTACTACTACTACTACTACTACTACTACTACTACTACTACTACTACTACTACTACTACTACTACTACTACTACTGCTACTACTACTACTACTACCACCAACAACAACAACAACAGCAACAACAAATCTAAGGATGTGGTGATGCCATCGACGCAGTTCCAGGTATTCGATTAGTTGAATCTACGGAGTGTCTACTCGCATCGAGGTAGTACGGAGTGACAAATCTCGACCACACGGTCGAAAGCGACTTCGTCAACTACTGACGCTCATTGTCATCAGTAGTATTGACTGTCAGTTGATTATAATAGTTTGAAACTACCACGACGACTGTCAGACGTGAGCACATTTCTGCTACTTAGGCCTTAGTGAGTGAGTGATTTTGTCCACAATTCAAGACAAATCGCTCTGCTAGGCACAAATAGTTTTTTTTTAAACTCTTCCTACATTTTCTGATCACACAACGAACATTGGGATTTTCGGGTGTCAGTTAACACATGGTAAAAACCCACACGTTAAAGGAAGCTGGGAAAATAGACTTGGCATGGGTTGAATTTAGGCACGGGGGAGCGATTATCCCCTTTCGGCACGAAACCAGTGGTGTGATTTGGTTCAGCAACGTAGATGCCTTATTTTAACGCCGGTGGTTAGTATCGTTTTATTTCCAAAAAAATAATTTTAAGCAGAAATGATGGTTGCATGAGACCGCAAATATGTAATTGTATATTCATTTCGTGGAAATGGATTTGCGGTAAAAAGAGTTATTACAAATTGGCTAATTATCTCCTACTGCTGCGTATAATTAACTTTCTACTTAAATGATTTACGTAGGTATTTGTTTACAAAATAATTTTAAGAACAGCGTGATACGTGATTTTGCCGTCTACGTGACGCAATTATTTAAACTATCCTCTTTTTTATGGGATCAACTGATTACAACTGTAAGGCATAACGTTACTTAATATTTACGACAGATTCAACTCTTTTGTCAAGCTAAAAGGGATGAATTTTAAATAACGCTAAGCATGCATGGTATTTAGAGTTAACTTTCGCTTGTCCATTGCTAGATTCGGCTAATGTTGTTCCTTCATTTTCCCTTTTAGCCAGGTTTCGGTACCTTAAAAACATTTGTATTGTTAGAAATACACACAACGATCCTAGTGTACCTAAAAAAATACTCACACTTAAGACACAGCGTGTCAAGCAGAAATATTCTGCTCAAATCGAAAGTTAGTTATACAAAAAGAGCCGCCAGCTAAATCAAATTTGATATACCAACATTTTAATCTAGAGCAGGTTCAAATTCACGCCCTGTTCGATAGGAGTTAGGAGAGATTGCAATTTCTTAGGCTGACATGTCAAATTTCCGACGACTAACCTCAGGTTACAATGCCACGCAGTGAGGAGTTGTGTTGGGGAAACCGCTAAAAATGTGATTTGACTCACGAACGAACCCCAAGACACGTAGCCACACAATTTCTAACTCCCGAGCGTAAGTCACTTGGCTAATTCGTCATCTCCAGACCACAGAATCGAATGTCAAAGTGCCGGCCGGATAGACAGCTAGTGACTACTGAAGTACAAAGTTAGACAATCGATAATCCAATTATCGATCGCCAAGTCGAGCAGATATGCGGCGAAAAAGCAGCCACCTTCATATTGTAAATAAATGCGATGAAATGCGTATTGACTGCCATAAGGCTAAACACACATTGTCAACTCGTTGTTTAAATTTTGTTTGCAGACTTCAGTAATATATCTATGGACACGTTAAGGGCGTGTAGGAAAGGCTGTAGTATTACTACCCTCTAGTCTTTTCTGACCACACTGAACACGCTTGACGCAATTGCCGTGTACAAGTTGGAAGACCAAGTCATATTCCACAACAGTAATGACATGTTTGACATTAAAGGACGGATTTCTAATAAACAAGTTACTTTGTTTTTTGAGTAGCTGATAAAAACACTTGAAAGCGGAATTCTATTGCCAACCATGAAGTTCACAGGTGGCGTTGCCGTGCGACGCTGCTTTCCACCGTAAAATTCCCCTTCGACCCAGACGACATGTTTGCATTTCTGTCGATGAGCTGGTTTGAGGGGTATTTAGTCATAACCGGTTGTGGCCTTCCATGAGAGACTAAGTGCGAGCCTAAATTGGCAAATACAATGCCTCAATATTCGCATTCTAATCTGACAAATTTTTGGTGCTTGAATCAAAATTGAATTGGTTTTTACTATTCCTATACAGAAGCAGAATTGTGGTGTGTTTCAATTTACGCAACATACAAGTACAAGCAAAATACGCTGAAATTAATCTGTGTTAATCAAAAACGCAAACTTTCAAAGTGACTTTGATTTTGGTTGGGTACTACGACGAGTGCTCAGTTGTGAAAAGGCCGCACCTGACATCTGTTGAATACTCGAGGCCAAGTATGAACAAGACTGGTACAACAGAACAGGCTTTATTGACCAATCACAAGCCAGAGCCACAAGTCAGGCGCCTTCCATCCGAGTCCACCACACTGGCCACGCTGCTCATTATATACTGCACCTCATTCGTATCCTTCTCTGGTTGGCAGCTTATCTTCCTCGCATGCCATTGGAACGCATAGAGACACGGGATTGGCTGAGGCCCGTATCCAATATGTCTGCGCCCTGATCCGACGCCACTGTAGAGTACCCGAGCCCTAGTAGGTAAAAGACCGATACAACAGAACAGGCTTTATTGACCAATCACAAGCCAGAGCTACACGTCAGGCGCCTTCCATCCGAGTCCACCACATTGGCCACGCCGCTCGTTATATACAGCACCTCAGTTGTGTCCTTCTCTGGTTGTTTTACGTTTACTCCATAACATTCTTCCAACCTGTCCTTCTCGTCGTTTAATAAAAAGCAATTTTTTTCCAATTCAGCCTCACTTCATCGTACATAATTTTTGCGAAAAGTGTGTATAATTTATGAGGAACTTTATTTGACTGAATTTGATGCAATAGACACTACAGCACGATGCCAATGACGGTCAAACGATCGTTGTTATCAACTTAAATTGCACGAAGTCTGGCAAACCAACTAAGGTTATCTCCGCAGCACTAATAATTGAGCCTCCAAAAGGTTTTGAATGGTAAAAATCGGTTTCCATGTAAATTCCTCGAGTGTCAACGCCTAAAGTAAAAAAAAAATGAGCACGAGGATATTTCGTGCATGTTTGAATATGAATTGTTAAATTTGCCGTGCTTACCTTTGAATCTGATGCTGGAACAAATTCATGCACCTTCCCGTCACGATCTAAACAAAACGACGAAATCGGTTGAATTTGCAGTGCATTAGGGACGTGCGGTTAGGCTACACGTGAAACCAGCCAATCATGTGTGTTCGCGAGTACCTCTACAGATATCGGATTTCGTTAGTGTGACGATCACGTGAAGGGATCTTACCTGCTAAGAGGAGCCTTTTATTCAAAACAACTGGCGACCTTGCAAGCGATGTGCCTTTTTCAAGTGCGTGGAGTTGAGTCCACTGACCGTGATCGTTGTCACCAGCAGGAAGACGAAAGCATTCAAAAACATTGATGTCGCCATAGTCACCGCCGGCAACAACGACGCGGTCGCGGAAGTAGGCAACACCAGGGTAAATGCGAGGTTTCATCATTGGAGCAAGTTGGCGCCACGACCAGCTCCTGACCACGTTGTCTTCCCTGCTGCATGAAAGCAGTTCTGTTGCGCACAAATTGCCACTGCCAAATTTGTATCCGCCAACCACGACGACGCCGACGACAGGGACGCTCACCGCACCACAGCAGGAACGCGGAGTGAGCATATCTGGCAATGGAGTCCACCTTAAGTGGGCAAAAACAACGCCATAATCTCCTTATCAACTGTGATAGGGCTTGATGCACTTTTGACCTGAATGTCAATACTCTTTTTGTAAATCATGTTTATTCACACCCCTTTATCCGGTAGCTCCATCCTCCGACACAGGGTCCCCATCTTCGCAGCATGTCGCCAGCCGCGCGGATCCTCAAATCCCCCCTCATTCGCACTGCTATTTATCTTGAATTACTCTCCCACCTAGGTCTCGATGTTAGCGCATGTATGACTCACACATCCGAGGCATAAATACACGCGCGCAAATCCCACACCCGACACAACGACACCCGTTTTGGTTGACATCTGAAGTAGACGGTTGTGTCAACGTCCTCTCCTATCTTTTTCTTCACCGCGGGTATCAGGGAAGCGTAATCGGGCCAGGGTAAATTCCGTGGCCCCGGCATGGCTCAAGACCACATGCTGGGGCCCACAACACTCTTTTACCTAATTGCGATTTACGTGTGTCGAACTGTCATAACCTATTGTTGACATTTCCTGATTTCTAAATGCATTGAAGACTGGCAATCATCGGATTTCATCCACAACTTATTCGCATAAAACGGCCAAACTTGCCTGTTTACTGCAGGGTCGAATTTCTCGCAAGACGACATTTGAGTTGTACCATTATATCCTCCAAATACGAGGAGCTGTTGACAGTTGAAAGCAGGAGTAGCAGCAGCCGAAAACCAATAACGTGCTTGCACCATCGGCGGTGCACTGGAGACGCGACCGTCGAAGGGGTCCACGCGGTCAACCAGCCTCGACGCTCCTGCTCTCTCATTCCTGCCACCGATCAGGTAAATGCTGTCTGCGAAGGAAACGAAACATTAGCATACCCAACTCCAATGCGACGCTTCAACAGGATCTACACCACAGTGTGGGTGGGTGCGAACTCACCATTCAACACGACAACTGCGCAGTCGGAACGTGATGGCACAGTGCATCGAAAATTCACGTCCGCCGTCGGAAGTTCTCCGCCAGCACTCCTAGCAATGATTTTTTTCTCAATTTCCTTCCAATTTGATGTGGTGAGTGTTACTTTACTATGAGAGTACGTGTAAGCGATTAGGTAGTCCTGAACAAGTCCTCTATAGTAAGAAAGAAACAAACGAACACCATCTCATTCAAACACAATTTGCCAGAGCGAATCTTTCAGCGAAGACAAACTCACCTCCTTCTCGCTTCCTTCCAGGCATTACTGATTAGATCTCTGTAAGGGTGAAGGAAAAAAATACAATACCGCAAATGACAAGCTCAGATGACAAGTGCTTGAAATGTCTACAGCAAAACCAAACCTGAATTGTCTCTGGAGGTTAATCCAGCAGTCTGACATGCAGAACTCGACGAAGTCGTCCGAGGTGATCTCGCTAATATTAACAGCTCCAAGGAGGTCCTTGAAGGTGGCAACACGAGAATCATCGTCGTCCACGAACGCCGTCACATTATCCCTGTTTGAAGTACTTTTACCTTCGAACCAATTTACAATCGTTCTCAACTTCGCGGCCCCCGCCACACCAACTAACCGATCATCGCGCAGCATAGACAACAGACTGTCTAGTTCTGTGGTAGAATGAAACGTCACCTGTGTGGTGATGGTGTCGAAGTGGGCAGCGATAACTGGCACACAAATGTCCATCATGTGCGTGCTCTTGGTTGCATTCGCTACCCACCAAATTTGCTCGACGTTCTCTCTGGAAACTCTACAATCGATCAATAAGAAGGCGCTTTAATCAATTACCGGTGCGGTAGACCAATAAAATGTTACCTACAGCACCCTGCCTCTCATGTGACGCCCATTTTCCTCTTTCTTCGACGGCGTCCACCTACTTTTATTGGCCTCCTTCACGTCAAGTTTATCAAGATGGACTATGTGCAACAAATGTTCAGGAATTAATTTTTTTGATATCAAAGCAAGCAACGAACCTGGGTCGAAGGAATTCAGCGCACCAGGAGGTGATTGTCAAAGAACCCAGGTTACTCGCCAGCAGGAAAAGCCGCACAGCGTTGTCCATGGAGATTTCGATGCTGCCGGTGTACGCGAACACCACCACTGCCTCCACTATGCTACAACACACACGCACAATCTATTCGGTGCAATCCTGCAACTTACTCTCGGTCATATCGTCGCCACTTCAAACTGCCTCCCACGCAGTTCGTCACTGCCTGCTCCAAATGCGGAAATCGCGACACCAGCACAACTCGATGTGCCGCCACCACCTGCCGGTCTTTGGTCTAATTTCACGCTAGCACTCTACCACCTCACATGCGCTTACCTCTATTCTCACATCGGAGAACTTGCCAAGTCTCCGCAATCTAACAAAGGGCGCGCATTCCATGTAACCATTCGGCTGCTCAGAGTAAATCGACTTGACAGCAAGCTCCATGTGACGCTAGGACGTAAGCACAGAGGGGAACATTTAATTTAATTTGAAAAAAAAGACTCGTCTTCAGAAGGCACTGACAGCCAAGGTGGTGCAGTGCGCGCTACAATCAAATCACTCACTCTCGCACGTGCGTGTTTGTGTGAATACGTGGCTGATGCAATGTGACTTTCGCATTTCTCTCGTGTGGTCTTATGTGGACTTGACAGGCGCCTTCACACACCCGTCGGCACGCTCACGTCGAATGAGGCTGAGCCGTCGAGAACGCACACGAGACGCGGGGCCGCAGCTGCCTCGTGGTACTGCGAAACGTGGGCCCAGCGTGAGGGTGCGTGTGTGTGGTGTATTGATGCCGAAATCGACTGCTCGAATTTGCCAAAATTGATATTATCAAACAATTGAATATTGTTTTTAAATACTTTAGCACAATTAACTTGCACGTTTTTTACATTTTTGAGCGATCTTTTGTTGAGTGTGAAAATGGAATTGGCACCATCGCAGCGTGACATTTAAGGGGCGTTGACAGTTTGAAATAGCCACCAAATTCTGGTGTCTCATGTGATTGGTTAGTCCAGGCTTCTGGTACTTATTGATAACTGAGTTATGTGATGTCGGGCTGTTGCATATTTATGACAAGGAAATGTCTGCACGCGCTCCTGCCCGTCGAATGTTTAGCAAATGCATCCCAAGCGCACATTCGGCTTAGAATGCTCGGGCAGGTGCTTACAATGCAATAATGAATAGGGCGGGAATCGATCGTTATCAGGAGAAGATGTCATGGGGTAGAGGCTCGCGAAAATAAATTTTCATCCTGAGACAACCCTACTCGATTTAACACAGAAACTATAAACGAGAAAAGTTCCTTGATCATCTCACAGGCCCAGGTCCTCTTTTTTTGGAGTTCTCCATCTAGTAAACCAACACAACTATTACGTCACTCGTAACCAAGAGATAACGGTAAGAAATCCCTTCACGCTAATGCAAGGCAAGACTAGAGCTAGTGCAGGGTGCTTTAATCGCGCCAGCCAAACTGCGAGTGGTCTGTCAGAATGTCAACAATTATATAAGTCACGGACGCCTTTGACCTAATGCATGAAAGCGAACTAGCACAGATGTGGGTGTCAGAGGGAAGGCGTTGGTGACGGGGTTAGGGTATCAGTGTAAACAATGACGGAAAACGGCGATGAGCCGTCTTGGGAGAATCCTGGAGCTCCAACATCAACAACTCATGAATTTGCGAGACCATAATTAGTCAAAGGTAAACGAAACTGCAGATGCTAATTAAAACAATAACTTGACTGCTTGCATGAATCTACAATTATCTCAGTTGTGTTTATTCAGACCTGGCTACTACCGTCACCTCGAAATACCACCAGAACTTGTATTGCCAAGGGTGAATTTTCGCGTCCCGGCTAACACGTCTGTGTGTTACATTTCTACAGATGTGTCTTGTAAAGTGGATAACCAATCAACTGTCAACTCACAGCTAGTTCGACTAGCATTTAAAGACGTCAAATTTGTATACCAATGCCAAACTGTAGGTATGGCTTGCGATGCTTCATGTGTGAGTCGCAGCCCGAATTCCAACGTCCTGCTACTGCCGTCGTGTTATTATTTCGGACAAAAACGGCACAAAATATGTTCTAAAACGAACTAGCAAATAGCATAGGAGTGTGAGAAACAGTGTTATTATTGCTTGTGGAATTCAAATACGACATATTTTGACATCGCATTTAGACCTCAGTGGCAGTTAATTGACTGCCACTTGCTAAGCCTTGCTGGTTTGCAGCTAAACTGACTCACTAGGGTGTAGACCAGACCATGCGTTTCGTCTGGCACAGACAACTGATTAGCGGAAAAGAACACTAGAGTGAGTGCTGTGCCACTTGAGGTGGATCACAAGCAGGCACGCCCAACACACCCTGCGATTGATTGATTGACTGGCACCACATCGTGTGCTCTCAACCACCAGTCGTCAATTGTGGTAGTAATTGCCACCATGGACTGGATGGACTTTTAGCTCCAACTATGCATGTTACCATTATCTCATGTAGACTGGTGTTGAAGTGATGCATTGTTAGCAGAATTAAGGCAATCCGTTGAAAACTGGGCAGTTAAATAACACAACATTGCTTCACGACATTGTGGTTAGGATCATGCAGATTCAGCATTCCATAAACAATACAAGGGAGTAGTGGAATTATATTTGTGCGTTGATTGCGTCACTGCGTCCATTCAGACTTGATTGTGCTGACTAAGCCGAGGTGGCCAGAGACGACGGCTTCATTTCGAGTTTCTTGAGAGATCCATTCGTCGATTAGTTCGGCTAGTGTTTCTAATATTGTGTCATAACTGTGAATCGACGTTATGCTAACTGGGAGGCATCGAGGCCGTAATTGGCGCGGGATTGAGTCATCAACATTGAACCCTCCAGCCAGATGGCTCATATGCCAGAGAAGCTGGAATGGAGGCCCGTCGCCTAGTGCAAGAGCAGAAAGGAGGTGTCGAAGACGCGCCACGTTCGAGCTGTTTGTCCGCGCATGAACAGCATCTTCCAACTCGTCGTAGGGGTCTTGAAGTGACAGTCTTTCAATCGAGTCAATATCGTCTGTGACAGCATCTGGTCGTAGTTGAGAAACAACAGGTGAGAACTTGGAGGACTAGAAGGCTATTTTTAGGCTATAAATGTAGCCTCAATTTGAGTTGGAGACTTACGTTTGCCCGTAACAAAGAGGAAACCACTCAAATAACGGTACCAAATCCCTTGTTGACGCTAGAAACGATTTTCTCACGCTGATGCGAGAACAAGGTCGGAGCTAAGGAATCAGTGTAAATAGTGCTAAAAACCACTGATGAGCAATCTTGGGGTATCGTAAAACCCCAGCAGAGATGCAGGACGGAAAGCTGGCGAAAATGCGATTTTTTGAACGATAGCGTACAGCACTAGGGTCAGTCATCGGTAACGGATAAGAGGGTTGTTGCAAGTCACAGTGGTTTCATTTGACGGGGCAACATGTAGTGCCCTGCCCTACAGCCCTCACACATCCTGAGAAGAGAGGCAACACAGGTGACATCGACCAGGGGAGATTTTTGTGCATCAGACCAACCAAGTGTCGTTTTGAAGCAGAGTCAGTGAGTGAATATCAACCGTCAAACTTATTCCGCAATCAGCGGCCTTCGATAAACTCGTGGAAAAGCTTTTACTCACACGCGTTCGCTAGCAGTTCACTGAATCGTAGCACCTGTCCGGTGTTTACCACGCGAGATCGGTTAGCTTGACTTTGTTTCATAATCCACAATTAGCATTTGCACAGTTGAGATGGACTGACAACGCCGTGATGACAAACACTATCTGTTGGATTAATTTTTAGCGTTCAACGTCTCATTTAACACGCCAAGGCAGCGGTGGGCCGTCAGCGTAATTCCGTGTGAAAATTTTGTATACGAATTAGTCGACATCGGTGACTCACCCCAATATTCGATTGGTTACCACTGCCGACCGCTAGATAAACACGCTTGTAGGGGATCCTGTTGATTCACGTCCAATAACCCAGTGGTCACAGCCTCCTACACACGTCCCCCTTTTCACGGCGTGCCGGTCAGTCACGTGAGACCGCCTGCTCATTCACCACTCAACTGTATCCGTCAGCACAACACGACGGGGTTGAGCTGTTTGGTAAACGGTTGTGCAGCGTCCTCTGCGGGCTTCTTCACCTTAGCGTGTGCTCGGGGTAGTGTTATCGGCGTAGATTGAGGCAGTGGCCCCGGCGTGGTTCAAGACAACATGACGGCGCCCTCAACACCCCCACACCTGCCTGCCTTGTCTCTGTTTGAAGGCTCTTAGAAGCAGTTAAATGCAAGAATCGTAATTGTGTGTAGGTAGGCTCCACACGGTGGGTTTGCAAAACTTACCTCATTGCAGCGGCATACGTGATGGGGAATGTTGCGTTTTGTGGTGAAACCAATTTCGTCAACTTCAGATATCCGATGGAGGTGTTACGACAAGCTAACAGAATGCCACGCATTAGTTGCACCTTATCAAACCCAACAGAGATGCAGCCAGTCTGCCTGTTTGGCAATGCGAAAACAGCACAAATTTGCTACACACACGTTGTACTCAGTGAAGACCACAACGTATATTACTTTAATACCTCTTAGCATCAGAGGCAGTGCAGTTCAAACGGTGCCAAGAATTGTGTGGAAGCAGTTGCTTGGTGATTTGACTGCTGCAGAGTACTCGGGGTAGTGCAGTTCAATTCGTCAATATTAGCGGATCGCCTAGGAGAAAGCTTCTCTTGTAGATCCGATGGTAGATTCGACAAATTGAGATTGAAAAATCGGCAAATGTAGAATTAACCACATGCACAAAATCACAAGTGTGATCTGAACCAAAATTTTAACTGCTTAAAATCCGACAAGTGTTACTTTCAATGCTCCGCTTACGCTTAGCCTGGTCGAGTTGCCGTCTACAATGCAATAATGAATAAGCTGATAGACGACCGCCACCATGAGCAGGCGGTGTGTGATTGGCGCTCGCGGCAATCGATTTCAGTCTCAACAGGATGCTACTGGGTCTACGACGGATAATTATCACAATACATTCCGCTGAACCATTTCCTTTCTGTTCTCTGTTTCTATCAACTTCTAAATGAATAAGAAATATTTCGGAGTTAGGTTACACAAGGCGTTCTAATTCTACTGAAGACGCATAAGTACCATGTCTGTTTAGAAAGCAAACATCTCGATGGTAAGAAGAATCAACTTGGTGTTCTAGAAAACTTAAAAGTGTTCTCACGAGGCCTGCGTGAGTATCAAGTAACTCGACTTGTAAATTCGATTTTTTTTCACAAATTTCGTTTGCATCTCATGAAGCGACGTGAATGTCATGCAATTTGCTTTCTAACCAAAAACGCGTTTTATTTTTGCCGTGTGGCAGGCACGTGGACGCTGTTTTCTGACCAACGAAGACAGAGAGTGAGCCATGCTTTGGTCTGCTAGTGGCGCTCAAGTACGTTGAGTATTCGCGGCTTCTACACTTCGCGCATTTCGTTTGAGATGAAACTGTCGTGTAAGCACACTTACTCATTGATCGTTCACAGATTGGCCAATTACCACCTGAATGACCTTGACTGTATTGATATTTCCACGTCCGCGCCATGTTGCCGTAGTGCTAATTGTTCCACCAGCGGCATGATGAACTGGATCCGCTTCCATGTGATGATGTGTTTGTTGGACATTACGGCTGTTTACAAGAACACTCGTGCATTTTTCAAGCAATCGCAAGCCTCATTTGCCATGGGTGCCTCATAATCGAAAATGAAGTAAGGCAATTGAATCCACTGTCGTTTGTGACTGACCCTATTCCGGCGGAAGGTCATGCCCATGTGCTCGCTGAAAATGGCTGTAGTGTTTTCGCAGTGTAAAACACATCTGACAGACAGTAGGATTCACGTTGTGTGGCATGGGAATTTTAATGCGTCTAGCGGGATAAACTGTGATCCCTATGTGTGTTGTGGCTACCATCGTGTCCGCTGGGGCCTTACATAAATACTGCTTAGCATCGGAATCGACAGACAGACAGGAATCACCAAATCTGCAACGTGTCACCCAAAGTTAGATGCATAAAAAGTGCTGCAAACACAAGACGAGGTTCTTTTGAGTGACAAGTAAGAGGTAGGCTTCAATCCGGGGACAGCATGACTGTAGAAACTAAAGAATCATACCTCTCCAAGTTAATTTCCGGGATTCGAGGTAACAGTGTCACTGCCGATTCCAATGTACTTACTGAATTACATAAGCAGTTTCATTGGACAGCAGGACAGCTCATTAAACTACCGCTTATTTGTCAATGATGAAATTTGTCAGTGTGGGGTGTGGTTAAAATCGACACAAAATGCAAGCACAAACAGAGAAGCAGACTCGAGCAGCACCAGTCAGTTCTACTGGGAATTTCAGAATTCTTCGCCCATTTGGTTCCATATAGATGTGGTTTTAAACACGCTAGTCTCGCTTCTAAATGGTGTGTTTGATCCTCAAATTAGGGCCAATATAACAGGAAGCTGAAGGCTGAAAACACAGATTGTTCAGACTAATCAGCATTGCATTTCACTACAAGGGTTTGTCAATCTCAAGACAGCCGCTGTGCTGAGACACTCTCGGACGTACACTCGCAGGATAACTCCCTAAATGAACTGACCTTCAGAATCCACGGCCATTTAACTTAGTGCGGTTTGGTAGTCTGTTGAAAGGCAATCTTGTGTGGAGCTCATTGAACAAAGCATTGTTTTATGAAGATACGTCACGTTTGATGGGTAGGTGGTGCAGGATGCGTGTCTGCAGGTTGTACCTACACTCATAAAGCGATCTTGTACGATTTAAACGCAAACGAATCAACATGAAGCGTCCCTAACTGCAATTGGTTTAATCCAGCTGTACCTAAATTGATTAATAGCAAGGTTGCTTCGTTGGGTTAATCTCAAGCAGAATGTGTTGAGGTCAACCAGCAGGACAATGCGACCGCCTGTGAGTCGTTTGTTTGCAATGGGTTTGGAAAAAACGGGACCACACTCGGCAACCTTTACTAATTCGAATATTCTGTGTACATTGTGAAAAAAGCTGTAAACGCCCTGTCAGTGCAAGCATAAATATCCACGGAAATATTATGGCAGTAACTGAGGCATAACTAAATCGATATTATAACATCAATTGAATTACCGGATTTGTTGTTGATAAAGCGTTAAGAATTAGTATAATTATTCTACTCTATTTTCGGTTAACTCGCATAATCTTGTGTATGCGGTTATTCCAATATCTGTCCACACTGTGGAGGCCTGAATACGTTGGGCAATAGTGGCCGATGTGAACGCAATATCATGTTATGTCCTTCAAATGCAGAAGGCTCTGATGTGGACACCGAATCGGACGCGTGCGTAATAAGTTAACATGTGATTAAGAGCAAAAAACATGTTGTGCCAAGCAACAGACCGACAAGTTGCCTTGCAGACTTTTAATGTGGGTTAAACTCTTTTTACATGGTTGGGAAGTTTCGCAGTTGACTTCCTAGTCAAGGGACCACGGCCTATGGCTGACGGTTTGTTTCACCACGACTGATGTCACAGTCACAATTCATTTTCTCTGGCCGAAAGTAATTTGCTCGTATTAGAGCGAAGTCCACTTTAAAAAAAGGTTATTGGCACTGCGCAGCCTCTTTAAACACCTTACAAAGTTACCAACCAGGCGTCATGACAGAGCACCAACCGGAACTGTTTAGATTTCATGAGCCCCGGTTATTTGGAACCGAATATATGCGCCACCAGTTAATATTTTCCGATGTGCATTGTACATGATTACATGGAATTTGTGCGTTTTATTGTTAAGTTAATGTGCTAATTCAGACATAAGTCGTTATTCTGTGAACAGACGTGGTGTAGAATACCCGAGCCCTAATGAGAAAAAGACTAGTACAACAGAACAGGCTTTATTGACCAATCACGAACCGGAGCCACACGTCAGGCGCCTTCCATCCGAGTCCTCCACGCTGGCCACGCTGCTCATTATATACTGCACCTCAGTCGTGTCCTTTTCAGGTTGGCTGCTTAACTTCCTCGCACGCCATTGGAACACAGAGGGATACAGGATCGACTGAGGCCAACGTAGTCCAATATGTCTGCGCCCTAATCCGTCGCCACACTGCGTCCCCCCAAAGAGTAAAGCTGTCCTCAGTCTCTGGCTTGGTTCCTTCCACCGCTATTGATATCCAGTGTTGGTAAAATATCCAGTTCGACACTCCGCGCACCCCACATCTGGCAGGATAGCGGCCCATGCGAATAGTTGACGAGGGACTTCGCTCTTGTAGACTTGAAGGTAGGACTCCTCATCCATCGTAGGTCCATTCGTAGATGCAGTCCAGCTGGCGTTCACTGTCCACGTCGTTTTTGCTAAGTTGCCAATTCCTATTTAGATGCGGCAGTCCTAATCACAGGCAATGTCTATGGATCCAGTTTATTGGACATCGGACGACCGCCATGACAAATTCAGATGGCATTTAAAGGTCTTTGCCTCCGTTAACCATAGAAGAGAAAGGGTTGGGGTTTGATTTGCGTTATTCGAACGCATCCGCTGCCACCAATGTAGTATACCCGAGAAATAAGAGGAAGAAGACCGGTACAACAGAACAGGCTTTATTGACCAATCACAAGCCAGAGCCACGCGTCAGGCGCCTTCCATCCGAGTCCACTTCGCTGGCCACGCCGCTCATTATATACTGCACCTCAGTTGTGTCCTTCTCTGGTTGGCTGCTTATCTTCCTCGCACGCCATTGGAACGCAGAGGGACACAGGATTGGCTGAGGCCAGGTGGTATAAAATGTCTGCGCAATGATCCGACGCCACTGTAGAATACCCGAGCCCTAATAGGAAAAAGACCGGTACAACAGAACAGGCTTTATTGACCAATCAGAAGCCAGAGCTACACGTCAGGCGCCTTCCATTGGAGTCCACCACGCTGGCCACGTCGATTATTATATAGTGCGTCTCATCCATGTCCTTCTCTGGTTGGCTGCCTTCCTTTCCCGCATGCCACTGGATCGCAGAGAGACACGGGATTGGCTGCGGCTAGGTGGTCCAACATGTCTGCGCCCAAATCCGACGCCACTGTAGGATACCCGAGCCCTAATAGGTAAAAGACTGGTACAACAGAACAGGCTTTATTGACCAATCAG
>UXSR01000888.1:0-15045 GCA_900604375.1 Mesocestoides corti
CACGTGGCCGTTTATGCTGCCCAAGAGGCACCTAAGGACTTAAACGCCCATTTGGTGTGTCTTATGCCGTGGCTGTCCACACGTGCTTGCAGGTCGTTAGCAAGAAGAGCTAGGTACAAGTGTTAACAATGAGGACTAGGGGTGTTCGTTTACGCACACAGGGGTATCCCGGGATGAACATTTGAGATAGAGTTTGGTGGTTCAGCAGGGGACCGCTGGGGATGAGTAAACATAGGAATCGGTAACGCATGAACTACCTCGGCGGTGTGAATAACTAGATTCACCACAGTCTCTTTATACAAGTGCTTTTGGTAGAGGGGGCTAGTGGGTCTGCGCTAGCTGTCAGAGATAGCAGCCTTTTGACCACAGCAAAAAAATTACCTATCTTTGCCCCAAAGTATATTAAGCTGTGGGACGTTGATCCGATTCCAGGACTGACAAATGAGCCATCTTTTTGCCTAGCAACGCCTCGACTTGATAAGGCGCACTAAACGACTGCAACAGGCTACCGGCCGACTTCACAACAATTCAAACTTCTTTGTGATGCTTCGGGGTTGATGAGGCCGGACCTTTCAGCCCGCTTTTCACAAATATGCAGATCTAGTCAATGTCAAGATTTATTCGGTGTCTCCTTAAATGAAAGTTACTCGCCATTCTGCCTGCGGTTGTGGGTTTGAATTAATTTTAACATGGAGTTCAAGAGCGGGAAACCTTTTGAGGTGCACAAGGAGGCACTCGAAGTGTGTTGGCGAGGACAAGATCAATCGGGTTGCGGCCATATAACTGAACGAGAGATCACTAATTGACGCACACAGGACCTGAAACCGCTGGAAATGCCTCGGACTCGTGAACTGATGGAATTTGATTCAACATTACGAGCACCTCAATCGGCGATGTGCGATTTAATCACGGGTTACGGTTAGCTGGATCGTCCACGTCGATATCGGTCAATGAAGATAACGATCAAGACGCAATGAACGGACACTATTCACGTGGAAATCTTGTTTGCACAATGATAGAATCAAATTTTCACGGGTGTTGTACATGTTGACTTTTCTCCATAACTAATGGAAGTTGATTAGGGAGAAAGCAAACAAATGCGGTCAAAAATGACGAATTCAATCACTCTGCAATGCAAAACCTCTCACGTATACGGTAACTCATGAACAAGTAGCAAAGCCGAAATGAGTAGTGATTTAGCACCCCTTTGTAAGTCTAAAATTAGACCATCGGGTCACCATTTGTCCTGGATTTCGGTAGACATTTTGAATAATAACATTTCACAATTTATGTCGACGTGTAATTGCACTTGTTTTAATTCGTCGCCATTTTGTGAGCGTGAATTTGAAAGTACATCACTCTCAAAACTTCATTCTTTGGCAAACAATTCGAGCTTTTCTAGCATACCACGAAATCCGGACTTCTCTCTGTCAATCCATCAAATGCTATAAACAGGATTTTCAGCCCATGTGCTCTTCATACTGAACTATTTTTCACCAGAAATGCAGTTTTTTATTGAAAGCTGCAATTTTTTTCTACTGGCATTCTTAACTCACTGTGATTGGTAGTAAGCGAACTTTTATCAAACTTTGCTTTTTAAATAAAATTTAAATATATAATAACACCACAGTACACAGAAATTATGCCTCTCAAATGTAGTTGCTAAATTACCAATGAGACAGTCATTACGAGAATTCCGAATTTTGTTTAAATCACTAGATCACACTGAGTACGAATTCAGTTGAGTACAAAGTT
The DNA here is from genome assembly GCA_900604375.1 of Mesocestoides corti. Taxonomy (NCBI): domain Eukaryota; kingdom Metazoa; phylum Platyhelminthes; class Cestoda; order Cyclophyllidea; family Mesocestoididae; genus Mesocestoides; species Mesocestoides corti. The sequence continues at coordinate 1,756 of UXSR01000888.1, forward strand.
TAATAATATCAAACTTTCGACAGATGCGACATGCTTAACAATTCTACGTAAACGGCACTAGATCCTGGCTTTCTAAAAACGGAGAATGGTGTATTTTTCATGGCACATCTTTAGCATCCACACGAAATGGCATTTGCATTTTATAATTTGAGCTAGATGTGACTTGGGAGATTGGTTTGTTCGTGAGACCCAGACAGCCTTCATTTACCCAATAAAATTTGCCCTAATTGGCCACTGATTAAATGGAAATAGGTCCGAATTAGGAGATGAACAGAATTCGCGAGACCTCGTCAGATACTTGAGGAAATAATTCACATATACTTATGTTATTACCGGCAAAAGGCCGATTTTGACATCGTAACGCACCTTGACATATGGTGCATGTTTGACCAATCAAAACTTGATTCTACTCAATTCAAATTAACGAATCAGAAATCACGATATTTCAGGAATCAAACTTCCCCTCTGGAGGTATATATCTTTAATAATTTGACACCCATTTTAAACCAACAACAATTGATTTGTCTGGCAGCAGCTAATTTGTGCGCTTTGTAGATTTGGATGAATTCCATGAAGTGGACAGCCCCGGTCTCCGATCATTTTCTCTTGTATTTTAATAATCAGCATTCTTTGTGCAACTTTCTATCCCCCCTGTGACTTTAATACATCGTTCCATTGTGATTGTGTCTTGAGTCGGCCACATTCACCACTCACCGCCACCGCCACCATCTAAACACCAACCTAACCATAATTTCCCAGAACCCCACCTTGAAATCTATCAAAGTGTGTGTGTGTGTGCGTGTGTGTTAATTTGATTGCAAATAAATTGTCAAAGGAATTTTTACGAGTATAGTTAGGTGAACTAACCAGTCAGACAACACAGGAGAAGGTGGAGTGACGTGGTAGAAAGGACGCGGGGTGTACACTGATGGGAGGTTTCAGTGGGACCCCTACGGACACAGTGACAAATGAGGTGGCGTGATCAGTGTGAACGACGACGAAATCCAACTTAAGATGGCATCCCCAGCACGAAATAACTGAAGGAAGGAAAAAAACAAGGCTATTTATCCTGACGAAAGATGCGTTGAATGAAGAAGATCCGTTGTAGGCCCTGGCGTGTGTTTATGCTTTTATGCCAGACAAATACTCACGAAGATAGCAGAGACAAAGGTTTACTAGACAGCTCAAGTTGGTTGTGTTAGTCGCGCAACGGCTCATAAAAAAGTCGTGTCTAACTCAATGAGGCTGTTGATCCGATATTGTCTGGCTGAACAGTCAGATGAATAAAACGGAGAGCGTGGGGGAGGTACACACGCACAGGAGTGTCTGAGTAGACGGTTTCGCGAGATCGATAGCGAAGCCGTGAAGTGTAGCGACGACTGCGAGGATCGGGTTAATGGACGCAAATCACCACAATTCACTACACATACTTATTTCCAGCCTCGAGGCTACACAAATCTGATGAGGTTGCAGGCTAATTGTGAAAGCCCCACTTCAGAGGGAGCAAATCAGGGACACATCATAATGGAATGCCTAATGGCTCGTTGATGCGATCTCACGGGTACAAACGTTTGCCCGCACTCGGCCGCCGTGAGCATTGTGGCCCACTAAGTAGGTCATCGTTGCACATTAGGCTTGCTCATGGCTACGCCGAAATGATGTTTTCTGTGCGCCATCAAATCGCAGTTAAGCCAAGGGTAGTAAATTAAAAGTAACACCTGATGGTAATTAAGTGAGCGCTACCGATCACACTGGCGGCCCAAATCTCCCTATAGAAGCATCAAATTTTGCCGGCAAAATGTGTCGTGGAAGGCGTTTTCGTGACAGGAAGAAACAAACGATGTGTTTTGCAACTTGCAATCGGATTAATCGACTTTTAAATTGGCTAAGCAGAGGACAACAATGTTTGCTTCATTGGTCTAGAAAATTAAATCACTTTTCAATTACCAAAATCAATTTTTTTTTAAATTGAGAACGCAAGACAATTATCATCGGCATGACATTTGGAGGTAAGTGGACAAGGTTTCTTTATTAGCTCATTGCAGCGTGACGACTGACAACAAGCCGTCTATGTAACTCCAAGTTAACCGTGACGAGGTACTAATTCAGCATCAGCATCATACCAAAATCGGCAAGTGGGCTTCTTAACAAAATGTCGCCAACCCAGTTAAGCATGCAGGTGCAAAACGGGTCAAGCGAATCCAGGTGGATTTGTGATGATGACCTTGAGAAAAACACGAATTAGTGCATCAGACAACGGGCAATTGACCCAAAGGAAGCCCTAGAGTGAAACAAATTCAGGCTGAGAATTCTTCGAGTAAGCTTTAATTAATTGACGCTCTCTTTCAAAGAGGCCGCGGCAAAACACTCGCCTTCTAACTGAATTCAAGTTTGTCGTGACTTCAACTGCAAGCGGCGATGCCTCATTTGCGAATCCCACTCACACGTCATGGGGATTGCGTTAAATGGACAAGCCTGTGGACGCACATAGTCACCAGCATCGACACACCGGCATTTCACTAATAGACTGTGGCCTACGTTGCAGACACTCATTCAATCCTATCGTTCCAGACACACTGAATTCTTTGCATTCATTGCTTTTAACGATTATTTTGGGAATACACGGGGACAAAAAAACAGGGTTAGACTAGGTGTTATAAACGTTGGCACTTGGCAGGAATCAGATGATCAAAACGAGTCGTGATGGCGTGCCAGGTCTACGTCAAAATCACCCCAACGCGACATGGGCGTTCATTCGGCGATGTGGGTGGCGTGAGTATCAAGAATGAGGCATATGAGAGAAGGATACTTCTTAAAAGTTGGTGACTGTTTCCAAGGAAGCTGTGCTCCACTTCCTGTAGACTAAAACAACTCCAGCTGCTAAGTATAGACTGGCAAGTCGCGCACCCAGAAGGTTCGGCGGCGTGGCTCAATTTAAGAGCCCCTGATCCCACCAACAGCTAGGCAAAAATGACAAGAAAGTGGTGAGGAGGAATAAGCAGACAAGACCGTTCGAATGCACCACATCAGTTTACCGCAGACACAAGGTAACCAGGGGACGAGGTGGCGGCATGGTGGAACTTGTCGGAACACGAATCACTGTGGTTCACTGTGCCGAGCGTCTTGATTCATTTTAAGAGGATTGCGAGGATAGGCTAAGGTGTTACGAGGATGAGAAGGAGTTGTCAAAATAACCAGTAGCTGGAGAGTTCACATGCACATTGCCAAGTTTCGTCACAAGAGCGTTCGCCCCATTCGAACTTGTGACAGTTTGCACGGATATTATCAAGACACAGGCGATGTCTTTGCTTTGAGTGGCTGTGGTTGTAGAAATTTTTGCAGAGCGCCTTGCTTTTAACCTAAACAAAACACTGATATCCTGCAATGCCACAATGAATGTTATCAAAGCGAACCTTCAACACGATTAACCTTAGAGGTGGGTTTCATATGCAAGAAATTAACTAAGGCGTCGCATACATTTGAAGAGCTTGATAATAGAGCAAAATGGACAACTGACGAAGTCTGACATAAGGCAATAAATGAAAAAGTATGAGCACACGGAAACGTTTAAGCGGCTTTACTATTAAAAAGGTCTGAATCCACACTCGCAGCCCAATTCAAATGGCCTTTATCGAAAATTTGGCTTTGTCGAGACCAGGAAAGGGAAAATGGGCTGCCTGAATGACAATGGCATTTAATCGATTATTGAATAAATATTTGCGCAGAATGTCTGGACAGGATTGCGCTAAATTTTCAAAGTTGATTCGAGGTTGTCCTGTTATCAAATAAGTAAAAAGAGATCAGAGACGGTGGGTGATTTTAAGCGGCCATGACGAATCTGCAGGTAAGCTTTTTCTGCCAAGGAGAAATGACAATTTGGATAATCGACAGAGTATTCTCAAGCAGCAAAAATGTAAATTCAATCAATACGTAGAGTTTATGGGCGAATTAGACTAGTGGGGCATCGCGTCTATTCACGTCAACCTGCTTTGTCGCTGGGTTCCCCAACTCACTGCCAGCTCTTTACAGCTAGCCCGTCAGACATACATGCGATTACACATCTTGTTAAGCCAGGTTTTAAAGGGTGGCGTCTTGGCCCCGCTGCCTTCTTCTTCTTCATCAATAGTTCCAGGGTACCGTAGTCCAATTGGACCCAACGCAGTGGCCACGAAGTGGTTTAAGTCAACATGTCAACTCCCTCACAGACTAAAAAAATATCCTGTAAGTTTCCCCTTTAAAGCTAAATGCCCACGACAAGCGACTGGTAATATCAATCAATCGGAATTTTCTGCATTATGTACACATACTTTATTTAGGCATACGCAAACGCGATTACGGCAAAAATACTGCAGGTAAGGAGATGTGCAAAACAGCTTCAACATTCAACCTGACAACTTGGCCACTCTCATGTCAGAATCGCAAGCAGCCATGTTTACAAAATTTTGACATCCGAGCACGGGCAAATTTGGGGTGGTGACCTTGAGAATGAGTGGACGGGCCAAAGGTAATGCGCGGGTAAGTGTCACAAAATCGATTTAACCTCATCCAAATGATTCGGACTAATATATCAGACAATGGGTAATTGTCAGACTGGACACCCCAGAGAAAGCCTTCAGTGAGAATGATCACAAGTGAGGCAAAGTTAATCGGAGGCTAGGCCGAATTGCATACAATTTCTCCTCTAGTTCAAGGTACCACGGAAAAACACCCGTCTTCTCACTACTCCCTCTTTCACCATGATTTTGTGGCAAGCAGCGATGCCTCATCTACAAGACCCGCTAAAAAGTCACGTGGTAAAATTAAAAAAACTACATTTCATCGAGATTTCGTTAGCTGCTGCTTAAACTTATCCTAACCCTGGTTAAATACGCCGTAATTAACAAAATGTGCGTCATTTTGTAATTTCTGGCAAACACATCCAAACTCTAAGATGAATTCGAAAACTGTGAACAGCAGGAAATTACTTTTCTTGATAGCTATGAGTCAGCTAAGGACAGAAGCACTTAGCGTAAACACTTCCACCCAAACAGACTCCAAGCTAATTTAGACAAAACAGCGCATTAAAATCAAAATTGGTTGTCACATTCGCCACCATCTAACAGGCCTAAATAAAATTTACCGTCAGTTTTGATTGTGGGCAGTAAGTTGTTCATCTTGATCTTTTATTTGTCATTTAACGAAGCCTGACTTGATGCTTGGACAACCTCGGTTTCAAGTAAGGGTGCCTACTTCATTTTTGCTCCAAATTGATGCTAAAGGGAAAGAATCTTATCTTATATAATCAATTTTCAGGTAGAAAAGGCAAAAACTGCATTTCAATTTTCAATACAACAAAGCTTGAAGTGTTTATATCGAAAACTACTATCCAACCGAAGATTGGCTAGTATGGTGGTCTCAGAATGACGTTCACTGTTGATTTTTCTGCGATAACAATTACGGAGACAGTTAAGAGGACATATAAAAATACATGTACGTGATTGTTGACTTTTAATAAAAATTTTAAACCGTTAACGGGCTTTATATATATATATATAAGTACGAATTTCTTGGAGGTTGAGTTAAATCGACTGATTGTCTAAGAAAACTGCACATCATTTCATTTAGAATACGGTTTATTGTGTCTTTTTTAGACTAGATACATTACTTGCGATGGCTTAATTGGCTTTTGTAACAATAATGAGAAAAACGAAATTTAGTTTGTTATATCGTATCAAATGATAAATACCTTACCCTTGACCCATGAAGATTAATGGCCAAATTGTTTCTTCTGTTTCTTCGTTGTGCAAGTTAGATGGCTCGTGATGTCTTAGATATCTCGAGGTATGTTGGAGTCTCTCATTCACAAAGAGCAATAGATCGGCTCACAGGTTTTGAAACACGGTTTAGTAATGTTCTTCAAACAGTAAGTGGCTTCAATTGAAGTTTTCTTTACGTGAAATCTCTGTTGTTACTAATTAGGTAATGTGCAGTTTCTGATGCGCCGTCTTCTGAATCCCCTTAAATTTATGATTTTAATTTTTGAACCTAGAACTGTGGGGCTATAGCTAGCTGTTCGTTGTATGGAATTCTGCTTTATCCGATAGCGGCTATATCTAAGTTACAGTGTAAAAAAATTTCCATTAGCTTTAGTCATACAAATGTGCCATGGTCCTGTATCCTCACATGCGTCAGTTGTGCTAACAGCCCACCGTTGGAGAGGGCATTGTGTCATCACACTCTTTGGAAACTTAATTTGCTTCACAGGTATTAGTCGAATCTATCAAAACTATTTGATCGAAATTATCAAAATGCTCTTTATTACTCACTGGTCTGTCACAGTACTTCGACCATTTTCAAGGTCATTGCGTTAGCCATTTTATTTCCACAAATTCTAGCATTAATTTGGTGGCCATACATTTAACCTAATAGTTCAATCACATAACGTGTTATTTCTCATTGCGGTGGGACAGAAAATGACAATTAACCTGGGTTTTAACACAGCAATTTACCACGCTGTATGATTTTGTTGGGTGGTTGACATCCAATCCACCGATATGTGAGGTTGTGCATATATTTGATCCTAATGCAGTTAATGGCTTATATGCTATTTTAAAAGCCCAACTTGAAAATACTTGGTAAAATCTTAAACAATCTCAAGCCTTTTAGAAATACGATTAACGATTTAAAGATCAGACCACCGTAATAGTAAATAAACCGGAAGAAAGTGCGCAGTTGAGAGTAAATATTGTGAGTAGGATGGGTTGCCTTTCGTTGACATTCTACGTTTGCGGAATCGCAGTAAATCTCAGATCATATGTCTTGAGTTTAATTTTCGAAACTAGATGTAAAGGTAGAACGTTCGGGTCATCTTGATTTCATTCCTTAGCGATTTCATATCTTGCTTGGTCCTTTTTTCTATGGTGCATGCTGTAATGGGCGTAATGAATTATTTTGCATTTAAAAACCTAATGTCATTGTGTGCATATTTTATGAAACGCCAGTCGTTTTGGTCAAAAAATTTTGCACTTATAACTCCCTCTGCAGTGGCTTATGTCGTCGTGTTTCTGCTCAAACTAGAGTTTTTTTTAATCGCAGCTCCGCTGACTTCAGCAAATGTGTATATTGTAATTAGACACCTGAATGTCCGCTGTTGTTTTGGCTTCGTGCAACGATTTTTTCCCTAACTTTCCAAGGGCCGTCTACCCGAAAATGGATTTTCCGAGGCTGAAATTGAGGCCATCCTTCACAAGCTCGCCTTAATGGATTCTAATAATTGGTCCAACTCCACGGGTGTCGGTGAACGCGAGGGTCGCATCCTACTCGATATTGTCAGGCGACGTCATTTTGGGTAACCCGCCTTTTTTACCCATTTACTTACAAGGCTTGTTATGCGTTTGGTTGCAGTAACTGAAATTTGCTCTTTTTCCGTTTGTACCTATTAAAAAGTGCGTTTCAGGATTGGTCTGTCCCACATTTTTTGTCGGAACAATGTCGTAATGCTACAGCATTTTTCTCGAAGCCTTCTCTGAAAGTTTTGCAACAGTTTTGCATTCACAGCTGTTGTAGCAGTTTCGGTACACTTAATCACTTCCTACTTAGCCACGTAATGTGAGCGCAAAGTCGTGCCTGGATGTGTACAGTGCTGGGTGCTGAACCAGATCATTAACGAATGCCCACCAATTATTTGCCAAAAAGGGACACACCATCTGATGCCGTAAGCAGTTTCCCAACACTTCCGACAATTCGCTTAGTGTCTGCATTGAAGCAGACTAATCCAGTAGTCAGAGCTAATCATAAGGCTTCCCTTGGCCTTCTTCAGCCCCTCAAAATTGCACTTCTTAATTTTTTATGCAATTACAGATTCTACTAAAAACCGGCACTTTTACGTACAGTGAAGTCGACATTTTAATTTTACTTACTGTCTCCTTAGTTTGGTCTAGTTACGGATACATTATCTTGAAGTGTGAAAACACTGACACAACGCCGTCACCCACCCGCTGTGCTTCGAACTAGTTCCATGACCCCATAAGGTGCACTTTGAAACCTCTCTTGACTAATGGTAGGGAACTAAGATATCTGTGCATTTGGTTTTGCTTCTCCACGCCGGCAAATCCCAGCCACAGTGGCGTCCCAAATGCTCCAACACGGAAGCACCAGAGTGCCGGGGGAATATTAAGGTAACCTGCGTTTTTCTTAGTCTAGCTCACGGTATCGGGCGTTCCGGCGATATCACAGCAATCCAACCCAAGGCGCCGGGCTCAAGTCTCATAAACCAGCTTGTGAATTCGCTGCTTTTGGATTGGCTTCGGAGATCTGGTGAGTCATCTTTTTGGCGTGGCACCTCTTTCTCGTATCATTCTAATACCACTACTTTTGCTATGCCAACTGGGAAGGTCTCTTTGGTTTTTCTGCTTCTAGTTTACCAAACTAACATGCCTTTTCCCGTTAAATTTCCCGCCGCTTTACTAATAGCGTTAAAACAACCAGGCTTGGTCTGACCAAAAGCGCTCCCTTTCCCCAAAGCGGCATTCAGGTTTGTACTTTAAGGGTGTCATAATGCAGCCTCGGCTGATGCGTCCCCGTTGTGTAATTGAATTTATTGGCCCGACAAAGCAGCCTTCTTCTTCTCTCCAGAGTAATTCTTGAATACGCACTACTGCCTTTTTGTGGAACTGTAGGCGCGCCAAGCACGGCCTCCTGTTTGCTGGTCCCCATGGCGACCGGAATGACGCTGACGTTTTGCCTGCTGACACTGAAGCGCCGACGCGGCCCCCAGGCCAAGTACGTCGTCTGGCCGCGGATCGACCAGAAGTCCTGCCTGAAGTGCATCGCCACGGCCGGTGAGTCGACGTCCACGCGGTTTGTGTCCCGGCCACTTGTGAACATGGAGGTGCACTGTCGCCTCACCCATGCCGACACGATGGTTACACTTGTGTAGACTCGATATAGGGTAACCTAAAACCACTTTTCCGATACATTCTCTCATCAAGGCATCAATGCAGGTCGACATCAGTGGCCAAGTAACACGCCTAATGAATAACCTGGGTGCTACTGGTCGGTTGCTTGAACACGCGTCAACATGTTAGTGTGTGCTAGCCGTAACGTACCACGTACAACGTCAGCCTTTGCTAGGTTGTTAATTATTGAGTCAATTTTTTTTAAATTCAACTTCAGAATGAGGACAACTGCTGAACCGGTGCCGCTGAAAGGCCCTCTGTGGATTTTGTCATTGATTTTTTGGCATGTTACGGGACACGGCTTAAACGGATTCGTCGTACATGGCGTTTGGCGGTGGAAGTTTAACTTACTGGTCTGGTCCGGAGTACCTGGAGAAGTCCGTGGTGCACGTAGGTGTCTCGGAATGGACGCGTGCGCGAATTTGGTGCTTTCGTAGTGCGGCCGGTCTGATTAAATGCTCGCACTCCAAATTTACCTAGACTGGGATGTCAAAATGTTGTTAACACGGCTACCTGTTGATTCTGGTGTGGTTGCGGCCGGGTAGTCGTGTTGAACGTTGATGCCCTCTGCCAACCTGGCGTGTGGGCCTGCACGTTTGTTTTGTGTGCGTGTGTGTGTGTGTGGCTTCACCTCATAAAGGCAGCGGAATTGTAAGTGAAATGCGCGAAATCGGAACAAACTCTTCCTACCACTATGCCCACGTGTCGTAGCGTGGTCGCAAACTCGTTGGTAGACTAAAAGCGGTGTTTTTTTGGCTACACCAGACTTAGCCGTAGTAGTAGAGCTATTTCACATCACGGCAGTTACTCTAGCAGGCAGCAGCCAACGACAAATTTCGGCATATGTTGTTCTTATTGATTTAACCCTTGCGTGAATCAACTTGCCTCCCATTTTCCGCTACTGTCACCACCCGCAATGTCTTCACTGCACCTTTAAATCAACCCTGTGTGCGTGGCTGTGGATGGCACTGACGCACCATGGAAGCGCACCGTTGCCACACCGCACCACAACTTCAATAGTCCTGCTTCACTCGTGTTCCGATGTGCCTTCTATGCAGTATGCGTTCATAGTGCACAGAAATCTGGTTGGTACAAGCGGGTATCGTTATGGTCTGATTTTCGCCAAAACCCCCCAATATTGATTTACTGTTCTCACGTCAATTTGTGTTCCCATGGCTTTGGGCATGCTCTATCGATTAGCTGCAGTAGACGACTTAGACCTGGACACTTAAACACAACAAGAACCGATCCCTTGTTACTTAATCGATATCCGGGGAACCGCGAATGACGCTCTGCCTAAATCGTTATCTAATCGTCGAGTATACGCCCATGTCGTTAAGGCAGCCCGTTTACCCCAATTTAAAATGAGTGAAACGAAATTTTCGATGGAGGCTAGGGCGGATTCTGACCTTTTTACATCAAAATACATCAAGATGCTCTGCACAGTGGACCACAGTGATTCGTGTTCCGACAAGTTCCACCATGCCGCCGCCTCGTCCCCTGGTTACCTTGTGTCTGCGGTAAACTGATGTGATGCACTCGAACGGTCTTGTCTGCTTATTCCTCCTCACCACTTTCTTGTCATTTTTGCCTAGCTGTTGGTGGGATCAGGGGCTCTTAAATGAACCCACACCACCGAACCTCCTGGGCGCGCGACTTGCCAGTCTATATTTAGCAACTGGAGTTGTTTTAGTCTACAGGAAGTGGAGCACAGCTTCCTTGTAAACAGTCAGTCATCAACTTTTATGAAGTATCTTCCTCTCACATGCCTCATTCTTGATCCTCACGCCACCCACATCGCCGAATGAACGCCCATGTCGCGTTGGGCTGATGTTGGCGTAGGTCTGGCACGCCATCGCGACCCGTTTTGATCATCTGATTTCTTGCGAAATGCCATTTTCTGTAGCACGGGGCATGAGGCCGTAGTTTAGTGGCACTACTTATTCCTCACGTAATCGCTGGAACCCAGAAGAGCAAGGCATTAAGTGTGGCAGGAACGATCGGATTGGATGAGTAGCTGCGGTCGTACAAAACCCTCTCAATGAAATGATTCTCACCGCTGCTTATTCTCCCTCCAGGCCTCATTCCTGTGCCAATCGAGCCAATACAGTCGTCAGGACGACGGCCAAAGCACAAAGGCTCGGGGTCGTCGGTAGCAGGCGACTCGTCTGGTGACTTGCCTGCTGACCAGCTCGCTTCAAACCTGCCAGCGATTGAGGCAGCCATCAAGGACCCCGAGGGCTCGCTGCTTGCGACCCCCGCGACCGACTGCCGGCCTGGCCCCGAGTCAGTTGTCTGCGTCCTCTCCACCACCAGCTGCTTCTCCCCGCGCGTTCCTGACCGGTACGACGCGCCACCTACCTGTCATATATCTTGCCTTTTCTTTTTCACGGTCCAATTTGTGGTTGTCCGACCCTTCGTCTCGTTGCGGTGTGAATTTACACGTGATTTTTCGGCATTTTCGCTGCCTCCAGAAGACATCCACGTAGACACCGAAAATTCTCATTCTATGCCATGTTCTCTCGCGTATCGGTTACTTTAGGTACACACTTGTCGCGCCCGACCTCACTTAGTGTTTGCGCACTCTGCTGGCCAATTGTTTACGCGGCAACTCTAGTCACTAACCGGTGTCCAGTCGTACTTAGAAAGGACTTAATCCATCTTAACACGTGGATGCCATCTCATGGATGTTCTCATCTGTCTCCCTAGAATACTCGCTATAAGCAGCCTCTGCGAAGCCCACAACGTGCCCCATTTAATCAATAACGCCTACGGTGTCCAGTCGAAGCGGTGTATGGGCATGATCGAGGCGTCGTGGGGCGAGGTGAAGAGACGGCGGCAGTCGACGCAGCGTCCACTCGACCTGCTCTACGTACAGTCGACGGACAAGAATCTCATGGTGCCGGTTGGTGGATCCATCATCGCGGGGTTTTCAACGGAACTCCTCAGGGACATTGCCGAGTCCTACCCAGGTGGGTTCGTGTTCTACGGCCTTCGATTTTAAATAGGCCCGTAGGCAAGGCGCCAATGTGTGGCCCCATCAATGTCTTGCGAGCTCTTCCTGTTAGCGTCTCCACCGTTTTTGCCGTGATTACTGATCGTTCCTCTCCAAACTCCAACGGTCAACTACGCAAAACAGAAAGCTGCTAAACAGTAGGTGCAAATAGCATCAGCATAAGCAATTGTGCATTTGCGACAATAAGTAGAATAAATAGTAAGTGTATGCAACTGTGGCGACGTCTGAGGGCGCAGACATGTTGGACCATCCTGGCCTCAGCCAATCCTATGTCTCTCTGTGTTTTAATGACATACGAGGAAGATAGGCAGCCAACCAGAGAAAGACACGAATGAGGAGCAGTATATAATGAGCGGCGTAGCCAGGTTGGTGGACTCGGATGGACGGCGCCTGACGTGTGGTTCTGGCTTGTGATTGGTCGATAAAGCCCGTTCTGTTGTACCAGTCTTCTTCATACTAGGGCTCGGGTATTCTACACAACAAATAGAGTCCTTACCAATATCGGCCATATTGAATAGTGTTCCAGCAAAAGCGGTATAGTAAAACAAATGGTTATACGATGATAAGTTGACAAATTTCACAGTAGGAGTGAGAGTGTTATTAGGTTATTCAATGGAAAGAAGGCGAAATTGTCCGCTTGATAGCGCCCTGAAACCAACTTTCCGCTGTTACCAGAACGAAATTGATGGAATTCCACTTATCGTGCCAAGATATGTCACCTTTTAACGGAAATTAGCCTTTGACGAATCAATCCGATCTTATATTGATCCCTAGGGGACGATTTTAGTGGAACCATTAATGTGCTCTTTGATACCGGTTCCATTTTCCAACGTGTTAGTCTGTTGCGTCCGCTGTGTCAGGCGTTTTCGCCCCACAAAACTTGGAGTTGTTGTGGACACCTAGACGTTTGAATCGCGCACACTATTCTGAATGGATTAGTCGCGTTCTGCTTTGAACCGACATTGGTCAATTGTCGTCTTGTAGGCCGTGCCTCGGGCACACCATCGCTGGACGTCTTTGCCACCCTCTTGTACCTGGGTCGAGGAGGCTGGGACAGCCTCGTTTCGAAGCGCGAGGTCTGCTACCTCCGGCTGGCCGAGGGTCTTCGAGGCATCGCCGCGAAGCACCGTCTCAGACTCATGCACACTCCGGACAACCCCATCTCACTGGCTCTGTCGTTGCAAGGCCTCGGCGATGACCACGACCCCGACGCCCTAACCCTTCTCGGCGCCAAACTCTTCACACAGGGCTGCTCTGGTGTCCGGTAATTACCGTTTCTTCGGCTAACTTTGTACCCCCAGCCTGGCCATGCAGTACTTTTACAAATTCAGTAATCAC
>UXSR01000889.1:0-15043 GCA_900604375.1 Mesocestoides corti
CCATTTGCTGGTCTTAGTAAAAGTAACCACGAATTATTTTTTTGCGCAAAATTTTTTTTTTAAAAAACGTATCTTTTTATTATTATGCGATGTTTATATAAATGTAGCAGAAATTTTTATCAATATTTTTCATCCTTATTTTTTTCATGTATTGTGTTTTCGTTCTGTTTGGTTTTTGATGCGTTTTATTTAAATTTTTTTGAATTTTTTTTTAAGAATAAAATATTGTTTTTGGTTAGTGTTAGTTCAATAATATTGCTGTATTTGTTTATTCAACCCCTGTAATTTGTTTAACTGAACCCGGACTCTCCCTTCCGCTTTACAGTTGTTCGGTTTCTGTTGTGTGCGGCGTGTTCGTAATGGGCAAGGAGAAGACTCATATCAATCTTATCGTTATTGGACATGTTGACTCCGGAAAGTCAACTTCCACTGGACACCTTATTTACAAATGCGGAGGAATTGACAAGAGGACCATTGAGAAGTTCGAAAAGGAGGCGGCTGAGGTACTTAATTTGGTCATATAATGTCGCTTGTTTAGATCGGAAAATCGTCCTTCAAATATGCCTGGGTCCTGGATAAGCTGAAGGCGGAACGTGAACGCGGTATAACTATTGATATCGCTTTGTGGAAGTTTGAAACGCCGAGGTACCTTGTAACAATCATTGACGCTCCTGGACATCGCGATTTCATCAAGAATATGATCACTGGCACTAGTCAGGCAGATTGCGCCATTCTTGTCGTCGCGGCTGGTGTCGGTGAATTCGAGGCCGGAATAAGCAAGAATGGTCAGACTCGGGAGCACGCACTGCTGGCCTTCACTCTCGGCGTCAAAAAATTGATTATTGCCGTAAACAAAATGGACGCAGTGGACTACAGTGAGAAGCGTTTCCAGGAGATCAGTTCCGAGATGAAGGCGTATATTAAGAAGGTGGGCTACAATCCAGATACCGTCAACATCGTGCCCATCTCTGGCTGGGTTGGTGACAACATGCTGGAGCCGAGTTCGAACATGCCTTGGTACAAGGGACCAACCCTTTTAGCTAGCATTGACCTTATTGAGCCGCCGGTTCGCCCTGTTGAAAAGCCTCTTCGTATTCCTCTTCAGGTAAAAGTATTGGTTAATCTGACTGTTTCTTAGGACGTGTACAAGATTGGCGGCATTGGTACGGTCCCTGTGGGTCGTGTGGAAACGGGTGTATTGAAGCCAGGAATGGTTGTTACCTTTGCGCCTGTGGGAATATCCACTGAGGTCAAATCCGTTGAAATGCATCACGAAGCGCTCCAGGAGGCTGTGCCCGGTGACAATGTCGGCTTCAACGTTAAGAACGTATCGGTCAAGGATATTCGTCGCGGATACGTTGCTGGTGATTCGAAGAACAATCCGCCACGAGAGGCAGCCGACTTTGTTGCTCAGGTCATTGTTCTAAACCATCCCGGTGAGATTGGTGCAGGGTACTGTCCCGTTCTCGACTGCCATACTGCGCATATCTCGTGCAAATTCGCTGAGCTCCGCGAAAAGATTGATCGTCGTACCGGTCAGGTTAAGGAACAAAACCCTCAAAAGATCAAGTCCGGCGACGCTGCAATTGTTTTCATGGTTCCTAGTAAGCCCATGTGCGTCGAGGTCTTCTCGGAATTTCCACCGCTTGGACGCTTCGCTGTTCGTGACATGAGGTCGACGGTGGCGGTTGGTGTCATTAAGTCAGTAACCTTCAAAGACAAGGAAGCGAAGGCCACCAAGTCTGCCCAAAAAGCTGCTAAAGCGAAGAAGTAATTTTTATATCGATCAATAAATCATTGTTTGGAGTCCGTTTTGTGGTTGATTTGGGTTTTGGTTTGGTAACGTAGGCGGGGGTGGGGTTTCGCTCCGGCGATGGCTGCGTTGTTACAGACCAAGTTGGAGTATTGCGGTATGTACGCTGTAAACGTTATGTCCTAACTCGTTGCCTCGTTCCGCGTCGGTAGCTTGGTACTTGTGGACGGAGTTCGTGCGTATCGCCATTTGTGACGTGTGTCAAGATCGCTTTAGTACACTTACAGATTTGCCCTTTGCTAAGCACTTTATGAATTTAATGAGCTCAACAGGTGTCGAGAAATGGCTGATCTGTCATGTTAGTGAATCGGTCCGCAATGGTGCTGTTTATTTGTTCCTATTGCACATAATACCGCCCATGGCTACACGTTATCCAAAAAGTGATGTCGATGTACATGTGATGAGTTGTGCATTTAAGTTTTAGTCCCGCGCAACATGTTTGCAGACCAGATTGCTGCAAAGGCTTAAGCATCGTTGTGCTTGGTTTTCACTCCCGAAACATCTGAACTTTCTTGTTCACGAAGGCTGAAACGCTACGTCCACGGTCATGGTTCGCACATGCGCCGCTTGTGATTGCGCTATATCTGACAGGCGGTCGCATTGGACGCACAAGCATTCGCATGCACACCCGTGCACCACGCCGTCCGTTTTAACTCCGCGTGGCATTCACGCGTGAGTAATTTTTTGGCAAACCAATGTAGAGCGCAATACGACTGTGTGCTAGAAGTTGGTAAGTTGCTAAAATGAAATACTTGTAACTGATCAACTTGTAGTCCCTGGGAATTGAGTAGACTCACTAAGAATGGTTCTGTTTCCCTCTTGCAAACACGCCATCAGCGTTTCTCTAGGTGTGTGCCGTGGAACTCCAAGGTTTTGTTTAAAATCCTACAATTCCTTTCTATTTTCTGGGTATGAGCACCTGCATTCGGATCACTGTCTTCGCTCAGGTAATTTACGGTTTTGTGATTAAGTTACCGATAATCTGGCCCTTCATCGGGATGTATTGTTGAACTTGGTTCCATTTTGCATTTAGTGGCAGGAGTCGACATCAAAATCCTGACGCAATCCGAAGGTCCATGTTCAGTCAGTGCGCGAATCGTGTTCCCGGTAGTTCTGCAATGGATCGCCATCGTTTTGTTTTGCATGTGCATCTGCTTAAAAACAGTGACGACTGTACTTATGGCGCCCAACAACTCTGGCACTGTCAATTTGATTTAATTTTTGCGTACTCCGTTGAGGTCTATTCTGCAATTAACATATAACTATTCGAGGCCAGTTTCTTGGCAGTTATCGAAGCACACAACTACAATATTTCAGAATTTACTAGTAAGCTTTGACCCTTCTAGTGGCAGGCCATTGCTCGAGAGATAAACAAGCTCCAGAATTTTCCAGAGACTGCAACTACAGTGGAGTTTTCCTTTCCACTTTAAAAGATGGAAGACTTCGTTCCCATTTCTCACAGGTCGAACCGACTGACAGCCTCCTTTTCTGCACCCACATTGCGGCACATGCCGTCCTCTTAATTTCTTCTAAACATCACCGGCAATAGTTTGTCTTGACTAAGAGGCAAGCATGATGGAGACGATATAGTGGCACCACTCTACTGTACACCATTTCTGTTTGAACCTCTCGTAAGAACATTTCGATGGGCATGCTGAAGTAGAAAAAAATGAAGACAGGCATCACGTTATTGAATGTACTGACAGTATTTCAGGTTATTACCATATTACCACAATTAGCAATTGGAAATTATTAGACCTCAGTGTAAGTAGATCTCTTCGTCATTACCTAGAGGGAAAGTGGTAGAATGTGCAGACAGAATCGAATGCAATGTTATTATGAAAGGAAAGACAAAGCTGTCAATATTGCAGCCGCGTTAACTTTTACTTACTGAAAACCATAGTATATCTGTAATGTAAAATAATCGGCATTCAAATAACATAGCCTGAATAATGTAGAGTAAATCGTAAGCGCATTCAACGGCGCCTAAAGTTAAGGTTCCCTGATTGATGGTGGTAAGTGGCCTGGTGTGTTACTCACATATGTTCCAATAAACGAAAATGCGAGAGTGCTCAACCGCAACATAATGTGCAGAGATTTTCCTGTGTGATCTCCCTTATTTTGTTGACTTTTGTCTTTTTTACAGTGGGAACTTTATCACCAGGCTCATTCCCATCACGGAGAAATAGGAAAAAAGTGCACAGTATAAGTCATCGAAAATTATAATTTGAATTAATGACTAGGTTTTATGAAACGAACGAAGAGATAATACCAAATTTACGTAATGAGATTTAGTCGCGACCGAATACCACAGGAGCCCGAAATGTTGTTCTTTAAAAATTCCCTTGCCTAAACCGAAAGGTTGGACCTTATATATCAAAATAGAAGTCTTATAAATGCAAAAAATTAAGTTTGAATAATTCTAGGTGATAGTGATATTAACCCGACATGTAGAATTTAAAATGTCAGAAATAGTGCTGAGAAGTTTATTTTAGTCCTGTTCACCTTATAGAAATAACCCACCACAGACAGTTTCATTGGACTCAAAACGCTTCGGAACTTGATAACGCAGCTCTAATTAGGGATCTGACGGACCGTAACACCCATCCACTCTGGCAGGTACGCCCACTAACCCGATCGCTACGGTGCTTGGGCGAATAAAATCGATAATCTCAGCCTTTCGTTTAAAAGTTTAATTGCGGGTTCCCAAATGAAAATAGACCTTCGTTTTCAACAAGTCATTACGTCGCACAAGAGCCAATCCAACTGATAAGGTGAGAGCTGTTGGAAGGTCTGTTAAGTCACGTCTACGGAGATAACATGGTGAAAATAAGCGGATCAGTTGATTTATCTCTTAACCTACATTCCCCTTCTTTTCGCATAGTTCTTAATCTTTCACTATAACTCGTGTTTGTCGTTTAGACTGATTCCACCACTATTACTTTCATACATTTTACTTTAATCTTGATTCGTGCTAGTTATCCATAGAAGAATTTATGCAAGCGACAAATACACGGTTTGGGTCTTCTTATTATTCCATAGATATTTTGTGTGCTATCGTTACTCGGCACAGCCAAGCATGATCCTGCAACACAAACAGGTAGGAATGCATACTTTAGAACCATAATATAGGCAGCATATTTCCAAAGTAGGCAATTCTCAATTTTCGAGAATCCTTGCACCAGGCGATCGTGACCCAACGACATAACGCAAAGAATTATTTCCCATCCATATTAGATAGATTAGATGCGGTGGAAATGGAGTTGCTATTAATGTGGAAACATGGTGATGTTCGATGTCACCACACTCCATTTAGTGTCAATGCGCAAAAAACCTGTTGAGATCAACTATAAGTCTTGTCATTAGTTTTACCAACTAAATAATACATCGAAGAGATGACAAAACCATGTATTACAAGCGACCGTTTAGTCACCTTGGAGGAATATATAGTACTGTAGTCTAACAATTGGGATAAGTGCAAATCGGGGGAATCGTGGTTGGTTGGAAAAGTAAGTGAACCTGCAAGCTGGTGGCAACTCAGCCTTTACAAACACATGGCCTAAGGGCACGCGGTAAGACGCATGGAGTTTGTAACTCGATTCCTAGTGTCCCTGCGTTGAAATCTGAGCGCCAACAGAGATGCGTGAATGCTTCAGAAGAGGGACATTTTTGGATTGGCACAAAATTTAGCATGTTAGGCAATTATCAGGTCATCTTTTTTCACCTCTAGTAAATACCTGAATGTTAGGTATTTATTTGACATTTGGCTGGATACTTATTAGTTCATCGCATAACCTCAGTGCACACTAAAGTCACATATCGTGTCTGGCTGATGAATAAAAGGCCATCTTTTCACAATATTCTCTGTTCTTTGAGAAGATGGGTGTAATGTAGTTGAACATCAGCTACGGGCTTTTGTCACAGACCCACAGGAATACTTGGGCTATGCTATCAGTGTGATGCAAATATCCTCTTCGAGTAAATTAGGTAATTCTTGAAGGGATCATTCAATATCCTCCTCGGGTTCGGAATCTGAGAGGCAGCTGATTCTGTGTATTTCGTCCTATAACCTTCTGTTTTACTTCAGCTTTACCCGATTAAGAAAGCTAAACTTAATTCCTGTATATTGAGGAAAGATGGAAGGTTATAAACATCAAATAGGTCATAGGCACCTTGTATTAATGGTCTCAAGCGATTACTCTAGAACTGTTACATGTTAAACAGCAACGGATTCATTCTTTCCTTGTGATTTTTGTCTAAGGTGTTCTGGCCCGTTGTTTTACGCGATTCACGCATGACTTACTAAATTCATTTGTTTGCAACGCAAATTCGAGACTTACGTAAAACTGCAACACTAAAAAACCGCATTACAATTTACTAAACTCGGTTTCAATGTAAGTCAAAATGAACACATTAGGGACGAGTGGAGAATAAAAGAAAAGCCCATTCACCAATGTGAAAGACAGCGAATCCGAGATCCTGATGCGTCACGTAACTAAAATAGGTAAAAGTAGCATAGAGGTGTTGAAGGTAGAAAAAAATTATGCTTAGGTTCCCTGATCGTTCACTGTTTAAAATGAAAATATTCGGCCTTGTGATGTAGAAATTCACTTCCTGATCCACCACCTTGGCTCGTTATACCAAAATGCAAGAATTATAGATTAAAATAAGGTATTTTGTTTGAAATTCCTTTAGAAAATTGTGCAATTTATATTACTTTGGTAGTATTGATAAGAAACCCAGTGATTACTGCACAGCAAAGAACTGTAAAATGTAGCAAGAGGCAGCTGTTCTCAAGACAACTAGTGGTGGTCGTTGATAAATTGACAGTGAGTCCTTCCTTTTGAGTTTGCCATATTTACTCTTTAAGTGATCAAGAACAGAACTGATGAATGGCACAAATTTTCGGCACTTTTTTGCAACTTAATAGCTGTTATTTTTCTGACTGCCGGGGAGCTGTTAGCTAGTTTGTACCTCATTGGTACCAATAGGTACTTTTCATGCGATTCCAAAATGCAGTGAAGTAACTAAATAAAATACTTGCGGTGTTTAATTACTTCAGCTACACTAAACTAACCCGCTACAAAATTAGGCCAAGAAGACTGTTTACACAAATCGTTTTTTGCAAATTTGTGGACGCTGTTAACCCGCAACAGGAATTAAAACCTCAACGAAACCACCAGCACAGTTTTGTGCACAGAGTACAGCGTCGTTGGAATGTAAGTTTTCCTAGCAAAATCCTTTGAAATACTTCGAATCAACCAACTCGTCCGTGATTAGTTACCCGCACATTTTTACAACAAAAATGTTAGATCACACCTCCAATTTATCGCAACACCTTAAATCTGTCTTAGCAAGCAAATAGGTATAAAATTTCATGAATCGAATAATTTGCCAGACTATATTTACCGTCAAACTTTCTCAACCAAGTCACGTTATCACACCTACCCCTTGACTTGATACCCTCAATTTTTTTCAACATCACACATCAATTTTTTCACACACACCTATTCTTCGTTATAATACCGCCGATTTTTCTGAACAAAGACACGAAATAACCCCCTACTGGTACGTGTGAAACGGGACAATTTTTTAAGCCGATAACTTTGAAACATCCTGATTGAAATGAAATGCCTGACTATGCCAACGCTCAGGTTGTCTTAACAACTAAACTGAATTGCTAGTCAAGATAAACTCAGACTGAACTGTCGATGCGACGACTCAGTGACTCACCTACCGAAGTCGCGGCCCACGACGCAGTGCCAGAGGGGACCGTACTTCGCGTCGAAGTGCCGCTTCACGTACGCGGCGACGTCTTTGCGTGTTGCGCTTTGTCTGAGTGCCTCGTCGGCGCACACCACGGCGTAGTTGAGCATCTCATCAGACATGCAGAAGCACTTGACTACCACCTGTAAACTGTCATTCTGAGTCCCTGATTTAGGCAGCAAGAGTTGCAATGAGCTTCTCTTTGAATCATCGTTAGTTCCAACTTTTTTGCCTATCTTCATTGCCGGCTGGTGCTGCTTCTTATGGTGTTCTTGTTTATGCGGGCGCTTTTGATGTGCAAAGTTACCTGCACTTCGCACCTTACCATTTTTCCTCATCGTGATTGGAGCTTCAACGTTGCTTTTCTACTCAGTGAGTATGCATTTGAGGACGCTTTGCACTTCCAAGAACGCTTGCACCCTTTTATAAAGGTGCATCACCACAGACAACACGAAACCATAAATAATAAGGAATCGGATAGTTCAAATAGCAGTCCCAATTAGGCGTCAAGTGGTTACCCCAATAAGGGATCAATAATCATTTTAGGTGAATCTAGCATTACCTAGGTATAGAATTTGGCGTTACTAGGTGCAATGATAGGCTAAGGTTATACTCGGATGTAAAGAATTAGTAAAATTGACTGCTTAGATTTGATTTTTTCTCTTAGTACGAGAGCTAAAATATATCTTCGGGGGGGGGGGGACTAATCAAAGAAATATCTTCCATGTCATAAATAGCATTTGCAGGTTTCACCAGGTAGGAGGTCCAAAGTGCGTTTCTAGCTCTTACGGATGTGAAGAATAAAGTGATTTTTTTTGTATGAAATAAAGTTTCGTCTTTCGTGACAACTGAATTTTAGTCTTGATTTATGATTTGTTTTACTTTAATGGTCCCGTTGGAAGACTACTCGTAAAATCCACTAGCATTGCATGTCCCGGTTTAAAATATAAATTTACTACTTGACATTTGCTGTTTACTTTTATGTTGTCTTAATATTTAATATTTGGGAGAATCGGCATAAAACGTTCAACGTCCCAAACGGCTTTTGTTGTTCTTCGATTTCGGCAAGTTTGTCTGTTAGTGTCTAGCTGCCGTTATTTACATCTTCAACAAATGTCCCGTAATGTCCCCTCATAATTTGTTTACATTGCCATGAATCACGTTGATTCACATTCGCTAAACCGGTCACTCTGGCATCCAACACTCGTATGTGTGCACGATGTGGTTTAGAGCTTCTGGGTGATGTTGAAATCGTGCAGAAGTGTTTTGCATGCCTTCAACGATAACTGTCGCAACGAAAACCGCTTACTCATCGTTCAATGAATCGGCAGCCAGACGGACGCGTCCTCAGTCGGAAATTAGAGCTGTGCCTACATTAGTCTAATGCGACACTGCACACCAAACATTTGTTTGGGCCTACAACCACAGTCTGACGGACTTTATTCAAAGCTTTTTTTTGCTTTTTTGAAGTACACTGATACGTACATCATCACCCCAGGAGTGAACAGTGCATTTTCGGATCTTCCGTATTAAAATGAGATTTTTCCAGTTTTTATATTTAAACGCTTCCTTAAACTGAAGTCAGTGACAGCAAGAACGCGTAAATCTGACAGACACAGTCAAATACTCATTGCACTGTGATTGCCATACAGTAGGGAAAGGAGTAACTTCATCGCGGAAGTAGCATCTTAGCGCAAAAAATCACATGACAGTTTACTTCATCTTTTTGAATGGAAAAGGACCTTTGTAGACGAAATAATTCAGTAGGTCAGAGGAGGCTTACAGCGATGCGAAATGAGAAAAGTAGCCCAGCTGTTCTGGAACACACCAGTAGATATCAAGTACATCATTCTTTCGAACGAAAACAACAACAAAACTACAGTTGTATTAAAATCGCCAATTACGGTAAAGGGAAATAAAAGTTGACACAAAATTACTATATTTACACAAAACCCCAAAGACAAGTGAAGTATTAAAATTGACAAGCGAAACGCGATAGAACGGTAGTACAGCCGCGTGAATTGACAGAAAACAAGGGAGCATGAACGCAGGGTCGCCTCCTCGATGGTGACATGAGGTATAAAAATGGAATTAGCACATTCGTTTCCGACGGCCGATGTTACAGGTCTGTTCGCGGAGTTGCTACAACAAGTAAAACGGTTTATTAGGTCAGCAAAATGGGGCATGTAATAGTGTTCTTGACAAACAAAATGTTGGGCACATTGAGACTTGATTTAATATTTTGGCCAGATTGTACAGACACGTCAGTAGTGACATTTGTGGCTGCTGGGACACGGGACCGACACTCCAGTTATATCAACGTGAACCCAAATGTTAAACTTGGGCATACTTATTAAGGTATGGTCGTATTTTAACTGTCACGAATACTAGCGGCTGCGAAAATGGCTGAAAACAAGCATCCGACTCGTCACAACATGAGGAAAAGAAACTGGACGAAAGTTCATTCTCTGCTGACATCGGTCACAGACACCTACCTATTGGATTTAAAACACACATGGGCTCGCCTTAGCATACACATGCACACGAAGGTGGACCAGAGCGATGGGAAGGCGACCATTGATCAAACATGAAAGGAGTTTGAAAGGGGTGGATGAGGGTGAGAAAGCGGTGACAATAAAAATGAATTCAGACGACCAAGTTGACTACGGTTAGCACTTTTGTTAAAAGAAACAATGACTACAACCACACACAGGATTTCATTTTCTGCGGTTATATCACTAAATTACACTCAATTAGCACCTAAAGAACAACTCCCCATGCGTGAGGCTTACTGCGCGCATGGTACACCCAGCACCCGATGGTGAGAAAGAGTGAGGTTTCAGTGAGCGAAGTCAAGAGAGCCCCCAGCGCCTGTCAGTGTCGCAATCAACACTTCACCACTCTACGTCCCCTTCCTGATGCTTCCTAGTAGCCCTGGTGCCTACCGATTGTCAGGCCCCGTATAGTCGTTTCACTTGGCAGGCGCGTCCCCCATCGTCAGCCACTTTTTAATTGCTCACTCCGGCAAAATGACCGCCCGGCGTGGGTGCCGCGAGTCTGACCAATCACTTGAACGTGCTTCACACCGCCGTGGGCGCATTACTAACTGACGCTTGTCATTTCAAAAAGCAACACGTCTATTGCCTCGCTGACCGTGTCCATTTAGGCGGTGAAAAGGGTGACCAAGCGAAAAATCACTTACCTTTGGAATCTGGAGTGGGCGCGGTAGTCGTAGTTGATGACTGCTCTAAAGCAAATTGGGCAGAGGCATTACAATGAAGCCATTTTTGCAGGCATATCGCACATTAAGATAACGAGTTTGTGAACTTGGTATTTGGGTTCACTAGGCTTTTTTTGCAATTCGGAAAGCACAGAAGGCGATGGAAGAAGTGTACCGCAAGTGAAAGCACGACTTGAAGCAAGTTTTGAGACAGAAGGGATCACCGCTTATTGCGCACTGGGTCCATCCATTAATGAAAAGGCTAAGACGAATGGCGTAATCGCATATGCAAGACGCTAAATGCGCTAAGTTACATTGTGGGAAAGAAGAAACTAGTAGAAATAAAAGTCTGGGGGAAGGCCCGGTAACGAACGGAAATGAAAGTGGATTTAGAGTAACCTGTGGGTTCATACTGATGCACCCTCGCATTTGTGTACGTGAACAAGATGAGGGAATGCCAAGAAGTTGACCACGGGGACTTGAGCACATCACGCACGCACACACACACGTGTGAGCATTTTATCTCGGTTGATAGGTGTCAACTGCTTACAAACAAATGCTAAATACCAATATATTCAGCATTTTATTTAAACAGTTTGATGAGTATACAGTGGCACTAATAACACACACTGTCTTCAAATTGTATTAAAATATCAAGGTCGGCATACAACACCCAAAACGTGTGCGCGTGCCGTTTGCGTAAGTAAGTGAATCGATGGCTGACCTTGGCTTGATGTTCTCATTTTACGGTTAAAGGATATTTTGGATATAGTTACTATTTATTTCCCTCAATGGAAATATGTGTGTCAATTGCCGCGGTGGTCGGAGTGGTCTCAAGGCCACCATTCAATTGATGGTTCTACTGTCAATTCGTGGGGCCAAAACGCTTCCATAGACTAATAACTTGTTTCCTTTTCTCACTAGGCCACATCCGACAACGATGACAGAAGACGCCCTAATGACAGTCTTTTCGAGTACAGCGGCGCTAGGGCCAGGAAAAAAAATTAAATGCTCTTATGAGTACGCGCTCAAATTATGTGGTCCGAGTGCTTAGGTAAAATGTCTTCACGCGATTCGAAAAAATCTTCCCATTTTGAAGGCCTTTACTTGGTCTAGGACTGTGTTGTTTGCCCTAAACACAATCGCCACCAACTATGCAAAAGTGGTTTTACGCTTGCCAGTAACCAAAACACACGTCCAGAAAACCAAAACAACGATCCCCTGTCCAATCGCAAATTACCCGTTCCAAGGGCAGACACTGCTTCGTGACCTCGCGCCGAGAGGCAGAGTAACGCTCCGGATTGCGCGCTACTTCTACAAGCCTTGCGCACAATTAAGGTGGATAATACATTTAAATGTGAAAGTCTCAGCAGGATGTGGACGGCCTATATGATTGCAAAAAGCTTGTGGATTAACACGCTAAATGAATCAAGTTTCGGAATTGTTAGTTTTATGAATGTACGAGGTCTTGAGGATGCCGATTTCCCCAAAAGGCAGACAGGTGTTTTCATTATTCCATATCCCAAGCGATACGGCATATTTACTCACACTTTATCTCTCCTCATCAGCGTTAGTCATCTGACAACTTTACCACACTGGATGAATTGGGTGATTGTGTAAGTTCGAAGCCGAATCTCAGGGGTGGTGGAAGCATGAAATTTTAACCTCGCCGATGTTTCTTTTATGAAAGTATTGCTAACTGACGGTTATGTAGATGCACCGCGAATAGACATAATCCTAAAAAGGTAAAGTTCATTCATGTGCTTAATTGCTCTTCAAAGTGAAGAATGATGACTTGCGTTTTCACATTGCAATGTCATGTGAGTTTAAGAAAGACGTGAGGGGAGGGCTACATAAGTTGACGTAGATCATACTTCTACTCTTAGGACGGCGAACGAGTGGTTATGTTGATCTATGGACGGTGACTTTAATTTAGCCAACTTCGCTCAAGGTGACCTACCGGCATTGACAATGATTTAATGAGTGATGTCGTGGACAAGAACCCGAAATTATCACAGAAGTGATTGCTGAGAGGCAAGGTGTTGATGGTTTGATTGAACGTCATCATTTAAGGCCATTTGAATACAATTCAAAGTTCAATAATTGAATTCGGCAAGTTTTGAATGAACGGATTGAACTCAACCATGTTTCCGCTGCAATTTCTCTGTTAGTCAGCAGATCGAACTCTCAATGCACCAACTCATACAGTGCAACGAAAAATACTTCATGCGTGGCGATATGAAAATAAAGCTTAAATCACGAAATTTAATGGTCAGAATCTATGGAAAATTCTGGGTCGCTCTCGCCGAAATGTAGTTACGTGTTTGGCTGGATTGTAGTAGATTAATATCTTGCTGAACGCAAATCACTCAATCCAATGTTAAAATCCAAGTAAACAGTCTAAGTATTGTCCGTCAGAAGCGTCATATTTCATCTAGACATCGTTTGAACAAAATTTGTTCAATAAGAGCTACAATAAACTTGGCTAAAATGAGAAGTCTAACAGCACTCGACTGTTCCCCTAGACACACGGTTTCATATTTGTTTTCATTCATTCTGAAAAGCAAACAGCTGATTCTATGTAAGAAGTCAAAAACTACGTCAGAACTTTTGTTAATGATAAACCACGAAGTTCCTATAAAATAGGGGTTCAGAAAAATTAAAACATTGAAGAGCAGTGACGGTAAATAGTGGAAAATTATCTATTGACTAATAAGTGCCATGATTCATGAAACTTTGTTACCCACAATTTGGACACGACATTTTACAACCACTAAGTATTTTTAACCGCGACATTATCAAATCTCTTTTGCAGTGACGTGAAGTAGATAGGTGAAGAGTAACTTTAACACCAGAATATCCACACGATTCAGAATGCATCCTACTAACGTTTTCTAAAATTCTACTTGTGGCGTTCGAAATTGCTTCTGGTTTGGCGCGTGCAAGTTATGTTGCGCTTGGCGCTCTTTGTGTATACGGATTTTCTGGTACACACGACTGCATTAAGAACGGCTGTTTCATAAAAACACGTTTATTGCGGCAGATTGTGGCTGGAAATACCTCGTCGAGGAAATAAGACTGGAGGCGAGAGAGAGTTTCAACCTCTTATTGGAAAGCTCTATGGGTCAAGAGCATCAAAGGATGTCGTAAACTAGACAAAGGACAAATGGCAGAAGGGCCAGTTGAGAGGTACGAGTAGCAAGAACGGTGCACGTACATGGCGGAGAAGGAACGGACAAGATGGAGTGAATGTGGGTGCTCCATGAGACGAGGGCGGTATGTCTGAGTGTGCTCACTAACATAACGTTGCTAGGTTGGAAGTCAGACTTTTGACGTCGAGGTAAGAAACAATAGGAGAGTAACTATTTTGTGTGAAAATGAATGAAAAATTTTCTCCTGGGTTGCAATTTTGTCTTTCGACTGATTAAATACAAGTTTAGCAAATCTGTCCATTTGTAAGGGATGTTATAAACTTTACGAGGCGTGAAAGGGAAAAATAAGAGCCCCAAGTTATGTAGGCATAAACAGTGCGTTGGCATCTCCACTGATCACTGCGATTAAGCAATCCTATTTGCTACTCGTGCAATGACTAAGTAAAACGTGCGTGTCGGCGTGAAAAATCCAGTTGTGAAGAAGGATCGTTAATTATTTAAACCACAAAAGCACCCTGCTTATACAAGTGAAAGTTTGTTCAAAAAACAAATGGAAATACTAACTTGCCTAAGATAAAAGCGCAAAGGGTCTCCAAATGAGTTGTCCCATGACTCGAAATAATAATAATAATAATAATAATAATAATAATAATAATAATAATAATAACAATAATAATAATAAGAATAATAGGGCAATTTTTTGCATTGATCTTCCATCTACTCAAGGAAAAAGGAGAAAAAACAAGGTATAAGACCTTTTCGCTACAAATAACTAAAGTAAATGTGAAAGGGCGAGTCAATTTACGATTTTAAGGTATCAACGCGCAAACAAATTCGAACTTACACAGATATGTCAAACTTCTGACTATGACTTAAAATTTAATTTCAACGAATTTCACAGCAACAACTAGTTAAAAGGAATGGAAACAGATCAGATTATCGATGATTTTAATCTACTAGGATCAAATTAATCTTCTTCGAAAATTAGCTGTCAAGTCACAGGTGTGTGGTGTGTTGTAGCGGAATGGCAGGCGGCAGCCATATTGGTGACGGTGGTGAGCGCGGCGCGGAGGCGACGTCACGTGACCGGTG
>UXSR01000890.1:0-15042 GCA_900604375.1 Mesocestoides corti
CAATTTATCTTGCTGTGATATAGTTCCTCCACCTGAGTTCACCATTTTTACTGATCACGCCCCCCTGGTTCCTGCCTTTCCTGCCTTTCGTAGTGGTATTTATTTTTCAAATTAAAGTAACTTGCGTTGCATTTATGAACGTACAGATTTGAACTCAATTTTTAGTAAAATCTAGTGTACGCATTTGTATTATTTTCATATCACAAATAAGGACTTCATTTTTTGTGAATAATAGGTTGGCGTAATTTCAATTTGATTTTCGAGCCTGATTGACTGCGGTAATTAGAATGGGAATCTTGGTACGAAAATTTTGGCGACGGTAAATGTTTTAATTAGAAGGCTTGCCGAATGAGAACTATGGTCGAGAGGATTTATGTGTGCGCATGTGTGTTTCGGTCCTGTTTAATCAGATGGGCGTGCGAGCAAGCATGCCGCCGAAACCGCAGTTGCCATAATTTACCCACCATAAAATGGCGCCACCGTTACATATGTTGAGGCTTTTAGTTTTTTTTCGGTTGCCTCAATTTTACAGCTGATTAGCAGTGGTAAAGTGAACAAGGTAGTGCAAACACATGTATTTGATAATTTTGCCAGCTTAGCTTAAAAGTCTCGCAGAGCATGTCACGTTCTAATCGTGCCAACATCCGGCGCTGACGTACTTGCGCCTCCTGCAACAAATCCCGTGGCCATACTTTTTGACCTCCTTTAACTGAGAATTTCATGCAAATGCAACAGTTTCCATGTGTGCCTTATTACCTAGCCAACTAAACCCACTGTTCTACTAAGTCGTTGGTTTAAATGTTTTTGGCGCAACAATTAGCAGTCTCAAATTTTGGGATACTTAGTTTAAGGTTTCCGTTATTTGAGCAGTAATGAAGAATTTCTTGATACAAAACAACTCATTACAGTTTAAAATGGGAGCACTCCACCCTGCACGAACGGCGACCCAGTGTGTAATTACCAGACGAGCTAACCTGCCATGTGCAAAATAGACTTTGTGCGGACAGTTTAAATGCGTCATTATTTCGTTTCAGCTAATGCAGTTGCTTTGATTCCTGCTAATAAATGGGGACAGAATAATCTCCGTATCCTGGAGGTAGAAGATATCCAAGACTGAGTGTCATTCAGGATTTAACGAGAGAATTATGGAATTGTTTCTGTTTAGCATAGTCACCTGTCTTGCTCTAACTTATTGTGTGCAGAGGCTTAAAATCAGCATTTGCCCCAAACAATGCAGATGTTAATGTCATGGCAGACGTAGCATGTCAGTAGTTACCCTTACCTGGCTCTTTACTTCCTCCCATTATTGGGCGTTTCGCTCTGTTACTTGATCCATGTGGGCTCATTTGTACGCCCAAGAATTCACTGAAGAACCCCTCTTTCTTCCCTCCAACATACACAATGACAGTCACTTTGGTGTGTACAAAGAGGAGGTAAATCTGTACGTTTCTCCTTCTCTCTCTCTCTCTCTCTCTGTGTGTGTGTGTGTTTGATATGCCAGTAAGCGAGGGCGGGAGCGTGTGCAGAGTTGATGTGATAATGAGAAGCCGCGTCATCTGCACATGATAAGCAGGCAGGCTCACGGAGGAGACGAAGATGGGTGGGGGAGGCAGCAGTCTTAAGCGAAAGCGAGAAAGCAAAATTTTCAACTGCACGCGATTAATAAGCCCTTCAACTAATGCGTATATACAGCTACCCCGACAGTCAAATGTCCCTGGCGGATGCGTGCCATGCTGAGGGCACTTAATTGGTTGCATTGGTACCTGAGGGATTCCTTCTTGTTTTATTTTTGCACTGACCATCTAAGGAAGTTTATGAGATTTAAGGATAAAGTAATTCTTCGTGAAAATGTAGAATGGTCATCTACCCTCATTTACATGAATGCGTATCGCTGGGTGGCAATTGGATCCAAATTCTAGCTTCGGAACCAGTGTCCAAATGTGTTACTACAAGGCTTCAGAGACAATCTGATCCTATATTCTCCATCGGCCTGAGAGGCAGTTTTAAAATTTTCAAACGAACGAGTGGACTATTGGTAATTAGGGGCCAAGAAAGTAGTTACCTGCATTGTTTCTCGAGAATCAGGCGTTTTAGTCAGAAGTAAAAAGTTGATATCCAATTTAAGTGGAGCAGTCCTTGCAAAGTGCATTTAAAATTATTGGAAAACAGTGCAAAAATAACTGCTCTCAAAAGTGGCAAGACTTAACCAAAGACAAAGCAGGACCTAAATCAACTCATCTGTCAATTGATCAGTGTCTATTGGTGAAATGGGGTTAGCAGGTTGTACGCGATGGGTATAACTGATAAATTTGTAATAGACTCGTAGTGATGTTGAAGTTTTACCCTTTATGCGTAAGTCTAGGATGAAGCATTGAAAAATAATCATAATCAAACACACCACATTTAGTGGACTTGATGAATCAATAAATCGAGAGGATTCTCCACAAGTCTACTTGATGGCTGAGTTACGAAGGTCAGATGAACATCAAACTGCATGATTTTATTAAAAATTACAGTGAAATTTAGCCGCATGTACAGTATTCAGTTCCAAACTGATTCCCCTCCGACATAGCTTTAAACATGGCATATAAAGTCCAAAATTAAAATCTTTAAAATTATCAGACTCTGGCCCTCTGATGGAAAATGACATGATATCTGATTTAGGTCAGGGCATCTTATTTTCGCATGTCTGCACAGAAGAGACCCTAAATATTAAAGCACTTGGCATTTCGAAACATTTTTTATTGTTGATACAATATAGAACAAACATCTGCACATCCATTCAAACAGTTTACAACCGCAGCGCTAAACCGATACAATGAGACTTTGTTAGTAAGCGAGAATAGGTGTGGTTAGGTGGGAAAGAAGATTCAAAAAGTGTACATTCATATTTTAATTGGACAATTTTTTCAGGAGCTTTGTGCTTATGATATAGACACCGAAATGAATTGTTCAATTCAATCGACTTTTTGTACGGTAACATTAAAGTTTATCGGCAAATTAAAAAAAAATTGGTTGTTTTTACCCTGTTCGCATTTTAATCATGCCAATTCCTTAGTGGTATTTCCAAATAGTTTCACTTATTTCGAGTTGGCATCAATAATGTCTGTAATTTTTTCATTTTACTAAAATTAGCCCCCCCTTATTTGCACGTCCAAGTGATATTCTGCCGGTTCACGTCACCTTGCCTTAAGAAAATAATTTCACCTGTTTTATCCAAATAGTTGTCTCCGCAAATTATGAGACATCAGGATCTTATTTGACGTTCAGGGCAACTAATAGAAAAAATTGAACTAATGTATCTACAATCTCAGACAACTCATTTATTAATTTACATTGCTTATTCTACTGAATGGCTAAATCTATCCACAAGCTCGTTTACTTAAATATTCGTCTTTTAGACCTATAACTTTCATGGTTTTCTCTATGACTGTCAGCAAATGTTTTAAAAAAGAAAAAGACTGTAAGGACATTAGTTGCGTTCTTACAAGGTTCATTGTAATTAAGTCTCTACACCCCAATTTCAATGTTTTCTATAAGTTCTATAAGGTTCTATAATTTTTCCTGCACCGTTTGTTGTGAACAATTTAGGCAAAAGTAATGCTGAAACTCGGCCTAAGAAGTCATTACGCAAAAGCCTGAAGTGAACTTGTCCTAATGGACACTTTAAATTTTACGTGCGTATATTTATTTTTTTCTGTACGGCAATTGTGAAAGATGCCTATAACTGCAAAACTGATCAATAATTAAATTGCACCTTTTCATCCACCTGAAAGCCACGTAATCTTGTAGATTTTTTATTCTTTTACACATACGATCCAACAATTATCTTACCGGCCCGTTAAGTGCTTATTGCTTTAGTGAATTTTGCTCACTCCGTGTATGTAGACTGGTCTTGGAGGCAAACAAATTAAGAGAAAAGGTGTCTTCAAGGTGCGAAGTAATGAAATGTTATGTGCAAGGCTGCTATTTAAAATGTAAGAATGAAAAGAGCGTTGATGCACCGTTGGTCAACAATTGGTTTAAAATTAAATGATACCCTAGAGTACCCAGAGTAGGTCTGATCAACCAATGAGATGAAAGAGTAACTTAGAAGAACACAATTAAACTGATTGAGACAGGAACTCATTGTTTTTTAATAAACTTTTTGGGTAAGTAAAACTAATTTCAGAATGGTTCGGCTCTGAGCAGTGTGATAAACCAGATCGTGGGCTACAAAGGGAGGAAATTAAGTCCCTACCAAGCTTGGACCTCCTTCTTTTTCTTCATGCAAAAATTATGTACTGCGCAAGCAAATTTGTGAGGTGATTGGGTTATTGTAGAAACGTTTACTGATAATAATAACATAGATCTTGAAAATGTTTAATTTCACTTGAAGTACAAAAGAAATCGGTGCCATTTCACTGGTAAAAGGGATGCGTTTTTGCTTAGAAAGTACGAGGTAGTTTTATGGGGTCATAGATATAGCGAATGGTGTGTACCAGTGGAAGAACATCAAAGGTGGGGCATAGTTTCAGTTGAGTCACTCTCATCCTGAACGACCTTTTTACGAAGTTTGTCTTTCTATCACGCTTTGTGCTGGCACAGAGAGACCACCTCATGCATGCTGACTACCGGTGAAGTGGGTCTGTTTCAAAGACCCCTTGCGATGACAAACACGTCTAACCTCAAACGGATGATGAAACGGCAACGCGAAGAGGTGGATGTCATTATTTATTCCCCCGGTAGGAATGGTTTGGTGCAGTGGGGTGCTTGTGTTTATGTGGGCTTATTTAAAGGGTGTTGCGTGAACAGTGAGGACTTTAGGAATGCGTGAAATTGCTACACAGTTAGAGAAAATCACAGGAACTAATTATAATCACATAAACTTGTTCCTCTTGGTGACAGTAGTATTTCTCTTAAGACCGAGGTCTTCGTGGCAGTACCTGCAAATTTTGTTGTCTGGAGTTGTAAAATTAGTTAATTATCATGGTCTTCGGTGGATTTGAATTTTCATTTTTCAATAATATACCACATACCAATGCTGTGCAAGTTTCAGGATTAATAAATGTCATTTACTTTAAACGAAGTTTATTGTCGAAAATGGTAATTTCATTGGTCTGGCGCTATGCTCTGTCTATCCGAGACTATATCATACGGTGTCAAACAGAATGCAAATTTAGGAAATTTTACAAACGCTTTTGAATATATTTTCTAAATTTAAAAATAAATCATTTCATTGTCACACACCAAAAGGGGTGCATACTTGTGGTAAATGGCAAATTACATGGTAAAATAGTAAATTACATGCTGACAGTTGTTTCCATCGGATGAAGTATGATTAAGAGAGCCAATCGAAAATCTAAGAAAGATTGCTTTGGAAAAGCACTTTCACACGTCATTAGATATGCTATTTTAAATTTAAATAGGCTTTTGGCGATACTGACTTCTTCAAGAAGAACTTAACTTTTATTGCTGGACGTTTTTTTGGAAACCCAAAGAAATCAGGAAGGTAGCGTTTAAGGCAGAGGTAAATCGGGTCTTACTGGGTTTCGTCAGTACAAACGGATGCTTGCAGGCCAGCCAGCAGAACCAAATCTAGTCAGAGCTGCTGTGCAGGAAGGCCGGAGTTTAAAAGTTTTGCATGATTGTGAAAACTGGTTCTCAAGTTATCACTACTTTTGTTACGGGGTTTTCTGGAGCAGCGTTGTTTTCAAAATTTGATGGCCTTATTTTTACCTTACAAAGCCAGTTTTTCTTAATTTTCGGCAAATTTGTTGAGATTAGGAAAATGCGAGAATTATATTTACATGGTTGCCTTCAGCTCTAATATGTTTTGCAATACTTCAAATAAAGGTGTAAGAGATAACAAACAATTTATTTTACTGCTGTAAGTTGGCCTAAAAATATGCGGAGAAAATAATGAATGAAGGAAGGAAGAGGGTACACCTTGGAAGGATTTTTTCGACGCCGCCTGTCTACCCTTAGACGGAATATTAATGCACTTCAAACAAACTCTATACAAGAAACTGGCTTTACATAGCACACAAATTAGTCAGGTTTAATCTTCTTACAGCCATCCCTTGTAACTGAACACTTGTATCCTAGTGCTGCGATATTTTGCTTGGGAACTTAGGTGTATATCCAAATAACTTGTTTCATATTTGAGATAAGGAGGGCGCCTTAATTAATTTGAACTACAATCAACAAAACACCAGTCACCAAGTTATCAATTGATTATTTTGCTGCTTAACTTTATTTTTGTATGTTTATTTTAAAACGATTATTATTAACTCACCAAAACCTACCAGTGACAGTGGTCGAAGAAATTCGAAGCGAGCCATTTTGCCCCTGAAAATGGATCAGTAAATCCCCTGTGCGCCATTCAGGCAGCAACATTTTGACAAGAATAAACCAAGAGTCAGGTGAATATGGTTTAAGGTCTGTAAACAGAACCAAACGCCTTTTCATAGTCAAGGTTTGAGTGCAGAATTTAAAAGCTTTTTTTCAGATTTTGCCTTTTGCATTAAGAACGGATTTTTTAAATTGCTTGCGTTGAGAATGTGTTCTAAAACGCAATCGCTGTATTTGCCAGCAACGAAATGGCAGAGGTAGCCAATAAGTGCTTCTGGGCCTAGCATGCTTTCCGTGCCTGGGTAACGAGTACTAATTGGAGGGCAAGAAAAGAGGACGTTAGCCTCTAAATTTCCAGGCAAATATATGGGAATTGGAGAAACGAACGCATATTAAATAAAATGACCAGTTTAGACATATGAATAGCAGGATGATTTTAGAAGAACGTGGTGTTGTACTACTGCTAGTTTCAGGCTGGCTGGTAAAGTGACCACTAGGTGTTCAGCATAATATTGTTGGGACCTGCTTCTCGTGGCCAGAGGGTGAGCGGCATCAAGGCCTCAAGGTGGACGCAAGTGCAGGATGTGCAAGCACCTATTCACACATGAATATCAGTACATGGTTTCCGGGTCATAAAACACTCAAGATAAATACCGACAGTTGCCACCTACCTTGTTGTCTAAATCGCACAGCTACCAGCTAAATACGAGAGCGGCCTCGTAGTTAGGCATGCAAGGGCGTCTACAAAAGGAATTCGAAGCAACAGCTGACGCCATTTGGGAAACGATAACGTGATTACCAAGATACTTACTGTTAGATTTATAAAGGAGCAGTGCTTCTCTCTTACTAAGCCCATGGAAGCTCTTAAAAATAAGACACATCATAGGAAAATTACATTAGAAATAAGAGATTTTTTTCAGTGGGGAAGAAGAAACCTATTCCCCTGTAAACCTGGCCATAGACAAAGTAAGGCCAAATAATTAAGACGCAAGTTAGTTTAAACTACCATTCCAATTGGAAATCAGTGAATGCTGTGAAATTCTACTTGGTATCAAAAATCAATAGTCAATATTTAAACTAACATTAGTATTTAGCATTTTACACAGCACTGGTTTTAGAGTTGCACATAACTGGTGGATCATTCAGAAATCATGCTCGATGTGTAAAATGCATGTTCTGGAATTCTGGTCCATGACAAGATGGCGTCTTTCCATTTAGCCTTTGATATTTCACATCTACGATGTCCATGAAACTAGATGTCCTGAAAGGAGCACACCAGAAGCTTCCTGGTCTTTAACTTAGACGCAAAGAATTGGAATCTTCATGGGACTGGATGTCATAGGGCAAGTGGATTGTTACCAGTTTATCTGTCGACCTTGCCAAGAGTTAAAAATGAGTGATACACATTTGCCTTTAACCTCGTATATTTGATTTGGCCAGATTACTGTTAACCACAAAAGTTAGTTTTCTGTTCTAATACAACATCCAGAAACTTTTCGTCTAATAGATTTTGATGAAAACAAGAGGAGGTTGTGGCTGTTATGGCCATATATTCTTTTTTGGGCAGACATTTCTTTGAAGTCTGGCCCTGTAGTCATTTTGGAGGATATGGTCTGTGCTCTTCATCATTAAATTCAATTACATATTCTTCAGTTTGATTTTTTGTTGTTTCGTCCTAATTTCCGGATCTCATCAAGTGCTCTTTTAGAGGCAATAGTTACATCCCTGCTTCACAGGAACCAGTGACAGCATCTTTGACACAATTTGCATATATGTTGCCAACTGCTCATACTAGCAAGAGACAAGGAATCAACGCTGCTAATCCAGTACCGTTGACGTCTTTTGAGGTTTGGCGTTTGTTCGTACAGTTCAGCTGATTTGTTGGGGTTTATTAACGCTGCGGTTAATATGTCAAGTAAAACTCAATCAACAGTTCCTCAGCTTTACCCGATTGTCCTTAAAAGGGGACCATTATGCTTGATTGGCTTCCTGCCAATATTAGGGACACATTCGAAACTAACCCTTCCATTTTCACTTGACTAAAACCAAAAATTCCATCAGTTTATCTGTTTTGATTTACTTAACTGCATCAGACGTTGCCTCTCGGTGACACAAAATGAACTCACTTATGTAGCAGAATCGTAGGCTCGGGGTGGGTCCCGAGTGAGTACAAAACGGCCTGCTGATGAGGTTGTGGAGTGTAAATAATATCGCACCATAGGCATTTTAAGATTCATGATGTAATTTAGAGTAACTTTTATGGGGGGGGAGGAACGAGGATGATGGCCTTGCTTGATAATTATAATCCGACAACTTTGCGGTCGAGGGAAGCCTTATCAGGCATTAACAGGAGTTATCACCAGCCAACGGAGATCGTCATGACAGCTGCCTTGGTTGATGCACGCGCTTTACAACCCAAACATCAAGGTGAAAGCGTCAGCTCGGCTGAAGTAGCCCACCCACTTGTGGAGACCCGTTCACTTGCGCGCGAGCCGACGATTTCATGTGGCCACTGAGGGTACACGCATGTGCGCACGTGTGCGCTGCCATGATTGGCGCGGACGACTGGGCTGCATTGGGGCGGCTGCGCCTCCCGCCTTTGCCACATGCGACGCCTCCATCCCTCGTCCCAGTGTGCTGCCCAAGCGGACCCGACGCCTACTTAATGCATGAAATATTGCACAGGGATTTATACTAATCTGATAGTTGCGCACGTGAGTGACCCCTCACTTTTTATCATAAACTCTAAAAAGGAGACGGTTTTCTATGTTATTCATCAAACTGTCCTTCATGAAATTTTACTACTTTTCAGATAAAAGGCATGATGCCCAGTTGAGCTTTATTTCATATGTAGGATGACAGACAAGTCTTTGTACTGTATGAGACAATACTCTTATTTGCACGCAGATCAAATAAGTTTTAAATTACATGAATGAGAGATTAGTTGAAAAATGCGTAAATATCCTTGCTTCCGATGGAGTTCTCTTAAGCTCCATTTGGCGGGCGTAAACGCAGTGACAACTTGGTGATTCAAATCAAAGTCACACAAACTTTCTGCAAAATTTTTACCCCAGACAGAATTCTACCTGTCATGACTGAATTGCGTTCATCAGTGCAACAGCACGTGAAGTTTGTAACTCCGACCCAAAATGTTTTGAAAGCTCTGAGGCACGCAATCTCTGTTTTCTAAATTTGTTTTAGGAATAAGGCAATGCTCATATTTACAAAAATACACGAATTTGGATGATTTGCCGATGACGCGGCGCACGCGATAAAATTTAGCTTCCTTAAAACCTTCGGATTGCTTGGATAAAGGCATAGAATCACATAGTTAGCCAAACCATAGCCAGGCCAAAACAAATCAATTTCTCCAAAAAGTATAGCGTAAATTTGTCTTACATATTTATAGGATCGGCCGAAATTAATGCTATGAGGTTACCCAAATTGACAAAACCTTGATTCTGCTTTAGAAATTTTGAAAAAAATTGCTTAATGTTTAAGTTCGAGTCAAATTCTTGCAAATGATTTTGTAGATTTATACCTCTTGTTATTAGAGCAGGATGATTGCGCCGACATATAGTGCAGCAATGATTGCAATCAAAAGCAGGCCACTGCTACTTGGGTTCTAGCTTAACCTACCATGGGTGTTACGCTCACGCAACTGAACTTGGGCTTTCGTCACGTGACATCAGTTAGTGAGACTACTTCGCGACCCGAGAACACAAGGACCAGTGACACGACGATACGACGGCGTGACGTGACCGCTTATTTGCAAACAAAACCCTCTCGATCAGTGTGGCGTGGCGGTGTGTGCCATCACGTCTGCAAATCTAATACGCTACCAGTAGTTCAAAGGGCGTCAAATCAATGAGCAGAAGTTCGTGTGTGGTAACCGACCGAAACGAAGTCATCAAACGTGAGAATGGTTTGTGCCTAAGTACATTCGCGGACGTTCTTGAAAACCGTGCAAGTTCGGGTAGCCCTCCACAAAGCCCTGCGTGATTCCAACGTGTTGACAACACACTCCTCGCCCACCAGCACAAGTTCTCGGTTGGGGTTCTGGCTGCTGGGCCTTGTCAAATTATCGTTGTTTGTAAGTGGTGATTCACGCGTGGTGCCTATCCCGGCTCACGCGGCACTTTCATCTAAATGGGGCCTTACTCGCATGACATCGAATGCACGATTGCATGCGCCATCGGTCCTCAGGTGTTTGGTGCGTGGATGCGTGTTTAGGAGGCTCTTGCGTTGTCTGCAAGGCATCTCGTTGTTTGTCCACAATGCAGACCCTTAAGAAGGTGTCACAGAAGCCCGACGAGTAGGTGTGACACATTTTATGGGCACTACGGCGTAAACCACTCAACTGCCATTCTTATCAAAAATGCAGCATTGTTGCCAAGTTTATCTCCTCAGGCTTGTATTGTAATAAAACATAATGAATGAACACTGGTAGGAAACGTTCGAAGAGTTACTAAAATATGGTCCATGCAGGGCAACAGTTGTATTGTGTCCAGGCTGGAATTGGCATGCAGTGAGTCCCGACAGATTTCCAGCCCACCTGGACACCAGCTCGGCGGTCGACTCTGAATTGGCCCCTCCGTGATGCAGGTGAGCTAGCTACAGTGACACAAATACGCTTCTAAAAACATTGGTGTTTTCCCTCGGCATGTTGATTGGTGATTTCTCTTACAAGATAATGCGACCTCATACTTACGATTCCAAATCCACATTTCATTGCCATTCATGGCAATAATTGCATGATTGGCACTCCATGCGCTGCTAGAAAAGCTTTAGGGAACTGCAAAACTGTTTGTGTATAGATGTCTACGAATGGTAGGCTGGCTCCCGGGCATAATTTCACTAATTTCTTTCGAAAGGTACTGAATACTTGGGCGCACTTGCTACACATCATTGTTGACATGTTACGCACGTCCCCGTGAAACAAACTAGGGGTCCTTTAGGAGACTTAACCCTCCCACTTTGCTGATGGTATTTTGGAGCCCTTAGTTCTGTCGGCGATACATACACTTTTCCTAGAGACTTTCTACAACGAATCGCGCTGATAAAACTACCACAAACAAGTCCCACTAATGCTGAATGTAAATGTGTTCGTCTGATAAGAAAATCATATCACTAATTCACTTTGAACAGCCCGACCTAACAGTTCGGTCACAGACCATCCAGGCTGGGCCGATGAGTGTACGACTGACGCGAGTAGCGCACACCCCTGTTCGAATGTCGAACTGTATCGCACCAAACTTCGCAATCACAAGTTTAGTGTGCATTGAAGGCTGAGTTGTATAAGGGCTTATAATGCGCCCAACGTCTGGGTCGCATGCGTCTCCACAGCATTGCCATTAAGCCGCGCCAAGCACCTTGCGTGGGGGTGGCCAAACTCAGTAGGGCGGGCGTAACCGCACTCGTTACTGGGTCAGCCATCACGCCCATGCAAGGCCCAAGGTCGGCAAGTGTGCCACGTGAGGAGGACTCTTTCAATGATTCAAGCGACGAGGCAGACGACTCTGCCGTGTCGCCCAACACCCAAACGACTCAAGTGAGGGTAGGCAGCACTTAAGGGATGAGCCTGACGCACGAGACACTCAATTCAATTGACTACTTCTAACTTGCGTTGGTTATAGTCGCTCCTTACCCGAAGCAGCTAATAAACTCTATTTGTTACTGAAGTACCTTTAGCAGTCTTCTCATTTACGCTAGATAATGCTATAGTAAATAAGCATAGGAAAACAAAACCACACTTCACTAGGCATTTCATAACGCCATACGCAAGCACAGACCCAGACCTCAGGGCGTGACTTGTGCTTTAATGTCTGAGTAAACTTTTCCTCCATCTAGAAAGACGTTGACCTCAACTCGGTGCCAATGCGAAAAGCAGACAAGTGTGTTACAATTACTCAGAGTTCAGAGGTTCTAATTGGTTGGCGCACGTGCAACGATGGAGTATGAGAGGTTTCAGGCATCGATGAAATAATTATCTTATAGGTTCGCTGTCCTGGCACTGCTCGGTAGCAATCAAATTGAAATAAAAAAGGCAGCCAATTACACAATATAAATTCATATTAGGTATAAGTCTTTCGTCGTTTCGGTTCCCTATGGCTCGTAAAAGTTTGCTCTGCACACTCATGAAATGTGCCTTCCTGCGGTCGAAAGCATGTATTACACACATCGCAGTGCTGATAACTTGGGGGTTGGCAGGTGCCGCAGGGTTTGCAGTGCACATACGTTTCGCCGTGCTGAAACAACAAAATGCGCACATACACAGCTACTTAAAAACATAAAAGTAGATATAAATATATGTAAGACCTACAGGCGTTGTGCAAGCGTTGCACATGTTACAGTGCTTATTCTTTATATCCGAATACCGTTGGCAACTCTCACAGAACCAATAATCGTCCGCTATGGTTTTGGGAGGTACAATTTTGTGTGCAGGAGCATCTGTGAATAACCGAACCACCGAAACCCGGCGTTTTGAATTATTTCCATCATGTCCTGAACTCATAAATCGTACGTGATTTTCGTAGGTAACCTACATAGAAATTAGTGCAACACTAATATTTGCAGTTACCTTATAGTCGAGCATCTTCATTAGCGGTGCAACCTGAATCAGCTTTCTCCCAATAAAGTAGGGAATAGTCACCATCATAAATGTATTGGAACACCCAATTTCTTCTTTTAATCTATTCAAGGTTTCAACGAGCGGCTCCATAAAAACACCGAATGGAGGGTCGCAAAATATCAAGGTGTTGCCATTACAGGAGTGCATGAATGTTCTGGCGGACTCCTCTTCTGCCGGACTGAAGAAATAACCGTTAAGCGCGTTAAAGCGAGCGAACAGAGACGGAGGGTAGAAACTCGCCTAGAGCAAAAGGATGAGACCTAGCGAAGAATGATTCACCAGTCGGACGTCGAGATCGAGTAGGAACTTGCGCACAGAGAGTGGCTTATGAGTCTTCTTACCACAGGCACTGAGGAAGTCAAAGAGTCTTGGAGAACCAACGCAAAGAACGTTGTCGATTCGAAGGGCATGGAGAGTAGAGAGCATGAAATTCAGCCATTCAATGGAAAAGAAGTATTGCTGAAAGGAGAACCAGCAAGTGACATAGTTAGTGGAAAGAACCCGGCAAATCTGGAAAATTGCGTATCACGCCCGAAACAGATTTGCATAGAATAAGATTCTGACATGCATCACCACTACCTACGGCGTGTTCAGAGGATTCTTCCAGTGGCTCAAGTAGGTACGAAGGCATTGACAGCATAGCCTTGGACAGACTGCTTTTAATACGATGAGTCTGGTGTTCACTGGAGGGACCAATAAATAACATCTGGCAAGTTTGACAAAAATATCGATTCCGGCGTCCAACGTGAAAAAGTGACTCCGATTTAATTTGACATTTTAAGAGCGATTTCGTAAGCCTGTCGTCTTTAGCGCAAGCTGTAGCATTTCGAAATGCCGAGCACTTGTAGAATGGTGGTTTCCCGTCTTTGGG
The DNA here is from genome assembly GCA_900604375.1 of Mesocestoides corti. Taxonomy (NCBI): domain Eukaryota; kingdom Metazoa; phylum Platyhelminthes; class Cestoda; order Cyclophyllidea; family Mesocestoididae; genus Mesocestoides; species Mesocestoides corti. The sequence goes on from UXSR01000890.1 coordinate 13,836, forward strand.
CTCCAAGCAGAGTTTCGGACCTCAGAAATAATAAAGAGCAGCACTTATAAAAGATATGAAAAAGTTAATCTTAGCCCTACACTAAAGGAAGCCAATGGAAGAAGAGAACCAAGAAAGTCCCTTGGGAGAAGTTATACTTTCGGAAACATGAGCCGTTACTTCAGCTATTTACGGATATTTAGAAGTTTATCAATCAAATTTATCAAGTAAAGAGGCTACTGAAAGAGGAAGAACCAACGTTTTGCAAACCCAATATGAACTTACAGTTCACTAAATAGAAAGTTATAAATCTGGAACATAGTAAACTGTAATAATGATCGTCAGAATCATACAGTCAAAAAAGGCTATTGCTAGTCGAAGCATAAACAAAGAAAAAAAGCCACGCGGTGTCTTGAACGTCCAACAAAACCAAGTGATATAATGAGCACGAATTCACTCACTCAATTTAATTTGAGAAAAGCCACTATGTGTGAACTTGATTAGCCACAGGGCCGACATCTACCTAATGAGCCACATGGAAACTAGGATTCTACGTAGCGCAAACATTGGAGATAAAATCAGAAATAGTATAACCAACGACACCTCGATGGTTTTACGTTATGGAAACTAACTTCCTTGTCAATAGATAGTAAGAATCAATGTAGGGGTACTTGCAGTAGAGTTGTTAATTTAGACAAGGTCATGGCATTTTGTCTACGCAAGCTTCGGTATAGCTCACTAAAAATAACTACCATGAGCACAATAGAGCACATTTTTCGCAATACTAACTGACGCATAGAAACCTCTCCTTCGATGACCTCTTTTATTCATGCAGGAGCAGTATTGTGTGGTGTTGTGATGTGGTGTGGTGTGGCTGTGGTGTAGTGTGGCGTCGGATTAGGGCGCAGACATGTCGGACCACCTGGCCGCAGCCAATCCCGTGTCTCTCTGCGATCCAATGGCATGCGGGAAAGGAAGGCAGCCAACCAGAGAAGGTCACGACTGACGAGCAGTATATAATGAGCGGCGTGGCCAGCGTTGTGGACTCGGATGGAAGGCGCCTGACGCGTGGCTCTGGCTTCTGATTGGTCAATTAAGCCTGTTCTGTTGTACCCGTCTTTTTCCTATTAGGGCTCAAGTATTCTATGTTGGTGGCAGCGGATGCGTTCGAATAACGCAAATCGAACCCCAGCCCTTTCTCTTCTATGGTCAACACAGGCAAAGACCC
>UXSR01000891.1:0-15013 GCA_900604375.1 Mesocestoides corti
CCAGCATGAATGCCAACACAATGAGTGCGTGTGTGCGTGTGCAAATGCAGATTGATGCGTCCTCCATCACCCTACCACGTGAATGGACCACCACCGGCTGTCAGTTAGCATGGTACCACCCCATGCTGACTGATTCATCAGTTGATGGACAGATACGCCGGACTCGCGCCAGTCCTGATGTTAATAACAAGTCGACAGATTGTGGACACAAGACGCTCGAGTATCAATTTGCCTTACTTCAAACCAACCGCGAACCGCTAGTAGGTTTACAAAAAACGATGTTTTCGTACACAACCACATAAGTGCCAACTCTTAAATAAATACCATGTTTGCTTCCCCATATTAATGCCAAAATATGGTTGATTAATGGGTATCCACATTTGCACGGATGACTGCGGCCTGGCAACGTGGGCTAGCATGTGACGTCACCTACGGGCTGAAATCAGCCAATGAGATTTCTTTGTCCGTTTTCATATTTTTACAGACGGTGAGCTTAATTATATGCATGTGCGCATGCGTCATTTATTGCTTGCTAGGTTGAGGGAATAGCGTGGGCTAGGATGCTGTCATCGATGGTATTAAACATGAAATGAAAAAAATAATTTTCTTGGCATGAATTTAACACGATCGCATTAATCAACAAGATGTCCACAGGAACCCGGAATCGGTCTTCCCCAATGTGAAAAATTTAGTCTTTCAAATTATGCATTTCATCACTTGTGGGTTCAACTTCAGGCACAAAAATGTCCAACTTAAACCTCAACATCACCCCATCATCTTGATTGGTAAGTTGAAAAATGGCGCGAAACACACTTCGTGCAGCCAGAATAAGCATGTTTGTGCGACGCGTTTGGAAAAAATCAATGAAAAATCGATTTACCTACCTCAGCCTTGCAGCGTTGCCTTGTGCGATGATTTAGAATTAAGAATACCAGAAAAAAGAAACTATTCAAGCTTTGTTGTTTGTTTTAATAATCAGTGACGTGAACCTTCTGCCTTCGGGGCAAAGCGGTCGAAATTGCCACTGTTTGAACCCTGCGGCATAATCGCCACATGCGAGAAAAAGGCTTTCTTTTGTGTTTCCTTGACACACCAAATTAAAGGGCAACGCAAATTATAGAGTTGTGCATCTGGTGGAAGCATGAGTTTTTGGCATGGCTACAGACATTCATTGTTTAGTCAGTTAGGTTAGGTCTTCGGCCAACTTATAAATTAAAACAAACCGAATCGACCAATGAGAGACATATTGTTTGGGGTTTTTATTGCACATCTCCGATTTTGAGGCGAGGCAGATCAATGCAACGATTGTCATGTTGCAATGCCCTACAACCCAGCAAGGCTTTTCTGAAGGTCTCACGTTTTTAATGACTAAAAATGTCGCACGTTTGCCATGTTGTACACTTCAAAAACTGCCTTCTGCAGGAAAATTTGAGGATCCTTTTTCCTCGTAGGCTTTGCAGTTGAAGACACGGATCTTTCATGTCGGACCGTGTGCAAACAATAGCTCTTCACCGAAAGAATCTTTGATTTACCCGTCAAACGAATGACAGACCTAGCGAAAATTTGTGGCTTCTAAAATCGCGCGACTTCGGCAAGAGTAGATAACCGCTGATTTTACCCGTTCTCAACAATTCAATGCAGATTTTGCACTATATGCTATCTGAGAATAAGGCCACATTCTGGGGATGTTATCCACGTGATTTAAGAAGAATAAATGAAACTAAAGCTTGACTTGCATTTGTCGACACAAGTTCCAACTCCTCATCGTGTTTTAGGGAAAACCTAGTTTGAATAAGTCACTTGCTTTAATGATATGATCGTGTCGACCACTTGCACAGCACTTTCCAAGTTCTTCTCACCGTAGTGGTGGAGCATTTATTGCCACAAAGTTATTGAGGGTTAGATGTTCCAAAAGAACAAAAGACCTGACATTTAATATGCGTGGTAGGTAGCCAGGGAAGCGGCTTTACACTAAGAGCCAGAAAACAGTAGATCATAGACAACGCAATCAGGCAACTGTTGCTGCAGTAATGCCGCCAGTATTTATGGCTTCGGAGCCGAGGCAGTAGGCAAAAGCATCTGTTCGTACTAAAAGTACTTTTGTGAACGCCAAAAACCCAGATCGACTGAACATCCTCCTTTTCTTTCTTTCACTTAACTGGACGCTTATCGACGGTACTAAGGTAGCGGTTCTTCTTAAAAAAAGAGAGATAGATCTCGTTTGGGATTGGCTAAAAGAAGTCTAAAATTGTAGCGGAACTCTTGTCTCCTCCGTCGGCTTCTTGCGTTTTAGAGCCGCATGTACTTCACTCCATCGCAAGAAATGCCCATCGTTAAATGCTCTTTACTTAATTCTCATTGGTTGGATTTCGCTAATTAAATGGTCCGGAGTTAAAAGTCAATTTCTCATTTGTTAAAAACAAGCCAATCAAGAAGTCGACAAGTCTGAGCGTAAAGCACTATACGGCTTCAGCAATTGGTCATTTGACATCCCATTTGTCCCGGGAAATTGACAGGTGATGAATGATGATAAGGTCCGCTGCTGAATTAGTTACCGCGCCTTGTACGGCCTCCCACCCACTCTGTTGGCACAGATTTGTGCGCGAAGATAACGTGCGCATGTGCGTGTAACGGTAAGGTTATACAGGCAAAACATTTGTGTGCAATTTTTGGTGCAGTGTCGAAATGGGCCCAGCGGCGGTAGGATGCAGTGGAGATGGCTGGGGCGGTAGCCCAGTTACCATTGCTATGACAGGTAGACCAGGGGTAAATGCACGCTTCCCATGACCTAAACCAATTCAAATTTAATATGAGGGTTCCTTGTAACCACATGACCAGTGTGATGACCAGTGGCGTAACCAAATCCCTCTGACGTCCAAAAATCGGCTCTCAGCCTTCGAAGACGAAAGCATTCGATGTTTAACGTTTGATTCATTTACTAATTTTGGACGATTCAGAGCTATTTCCTTACTATTTCGAGCCCAAATTTGCGCAAATAAATTAATTTTATAAGTGAATCGAATAGTATAGACTGTTTTCGGAAGTTCTTGGCTAGAATTTCCACTTTTAAACACCCATTTAAAATGTGGATCCTGTTAGACCTATTTTTAATAAGTTCATTGATGTGGATCTCTGGAACCACAATTTAACTGGTTTAGCCTGCACTCATAAAACGAATTTGTTTCATTTGTGGCTTACAGAAGCACCAATCAGCACGCACGAACAATTTTTAGTTCCTTTCGGTGCACTTACAATTGGCCAGCCAGAACATTTCGGTCCTCCCTAAAGCCAATGTTTGCTGCAATGGTTACATCAGATTTGTATACACATTTACAGCGATCGATACTTATTCTGTCCACGAATACTTCTTGAATTTGTCTGTGCAGAAGCTAATTCCAGCATCGTCAGTTGCAACTTTGAAAAAAATACTGAGAACTAACTTTGGTTGGCAGTTTAACAACGAAGTAGTCGACTCGATTTTCTTACAACTGAAGTAAATTAAAAATATTCGCCTGTTTCAAAAGTGAGGCTCCTGTTAAGCACGTCTCTATTCATTTTCATGCATCCGATTTGAGGATTTGAGTTGGCAATCGTTGTACTCAAGAACCCGTATACATTGCACACTGGTGATACGTGATCTGCTTTTAATTTGGATTGGTTAATCCCATCCCAAAGTCATGCACATTGATTTGTGCTTATTGGCTTGTGTACCTATCTTCGATTGGCTGATTCCAACCTGACGTCACATGAAGGAACTCTGATTGGCACAAAATCGTGAATTCTAAACAATTTAAATAGCAATTAAGTGTTAATCAAGACGCATGGCTTAACAAGTTCTTGAACTTTGTAAAACACTTCGAAGAAAAATAACGATTAACGAACACATGGAATGATTGCTCGCGAATTTTACTGCCAACATCAGCGGCAAAAAATGCACAATCTAATGGTCCCACCACGAAAATGAAGGAACTGTCAAAAATAAGAGCCGTAAATTTCATGTTGGCATTTCAAGTCTATTAATGACAGTTTAATACTTAGTCCCACATCGTGGTAATCCATCGATCAAGTCACAAGGTAATATTTTCTACACCCTACCCGTCTAGCTTGTTCAGATGAGTCGCTGTGGTCAAGAGATGAAATTTACCAAGTGTTCCTAGACATCGTGGATATCTGAAGTGCATGTTCTCTGAGTGGAGTGTGGTCCCTGAATCTGCAGTAGCTGGCAAGCCTGTCAGACAGCTGATAATATTGATGTGACGATTCCGAGCTCAGAAATTGTCCGGTTGCATAAAAGTAGATCTTGGTGAATTTCGAAGGAAGGATTGCCACCAATAAGGTGGATCTCTGTGCGCCTTTGGCGCAACGCCATCCCCAATCTAACTTCGTTATTGCATGATGTAATTTGGTGGAGTAATTAAATCACACCGATGAGACCAATTTGTCGGTCACCTGAGTGTCTTGGTAAACGCGCATCTTAAGAGGTTGTGGTGAATCTAAGTGGCGCTTACCATTCCCAATTTAAACAATCAACATACAAGCCGCAGTATTTTACCCTCAAGATAATTTCGCACATTTTATTTACACTCATTGCGTACCAGAAAGTGATACATCCAAAATACAAACATATCTACAGATTCAATTGGATAGATAAATGCATTATCATCAGCAGCAGCAGCATTATTAATAGTATCACCGTCGCTTGAGATCCAGTCGTAAGATTCGAAGGAAAGCCTGCTTGAACTGAGCATTTGCGAGGGCATAGCAGAAGGGATTGATGGGAGAGTTCATGTAGCACATCCAGTAGGTGACGCTGTAGAGGTGGTGGTTGACGCAGGTGTAGTCCCTTCCAGGGTCGTCACAGAAGCCCTTAATCAATATGACAATGTGGTAGGGTATCCAGCAGATCACAAAAGCCCCCAGAATGAAGCTGATCGTCTTGAGGGCCTTGCGCGCCCGATTCGCTGTTCGACCGCGCTCCATCGGCACCTGACGCTTAACGCCGACATTCGTGGATCGCGACTTGTGGAAGTAGCTGGCGAAGTAGAAGGCTCTCTTTCGGGCACGGGGCAGTGTGTTTGATGTGATTGCAGCGCGACCGTCGTTAGTGGAGTCGCGGCTGTCAGTCGAGGTGGTTCGTAGATGATTACCAGTTGACTGATTGTGATATTCTTGCAGCTTTTGGTCCTGCTGCTGCTGCTGCTTCTGCTTCGAAAGCCTATCCTGCCAGATTTGAGCTACCTTTGCCGCAGTGGTCTTGGATATTCGACGACTTTCCACATTTGATGGTGGAGGATCTGTATCAAGAAACGGACACACCTGGAGCGTATTATCTTCGCTACTATGCCTATTTCCAACAAAATTCTGCCCCAACGTTGGTCTATTATTGTCATTTCGGCAAGAATAGCTCTGTTCTGGATACGTAGAACCTTCAAACTCTGCCGCTAAACTACTGTTGTCGGAATGATGAGCCAGGTCTTGGGAATAAGCTAAGCTCAACTTCAGGCTACTCCCGCTGTTGTTTGTGCCGCAAGACGACTCGGGATCTGAGAACGCGTGGACAGCAGGGGACGAGGGGAAACTAAAGAGGTCTTGTTCAAACGACTTTTCCCCTTCCACGATTTCCGGATCACTGAGGTGAGGTGAGCGGATGTCGGCGAACAGCGTCTCCGCGATTGACGTTGGTGAAGCCTTCGGAGAGTAGTCCGCGACAGGGCAGAAGGTGGAATCGGAAAAGCAGTCATTAGTGTAGACGGCATTTTTCTTTGTGTTGCACGGCAATGCGCCGGTAGCTGGCGCTGCAGGTGGTTTGTCTTGCGATGGCACAGGACCGCAGTAGGGCAGCATGTCTTCCTTGAATTTGTCCGGCGGAAACTTCGTCGACTGTCGAATATCGTTCACGGCGTTGGTTCCAGAGTCGTACTCACACGACGTTGGAGGCGCACCAGTGCCATTGCTACTGCCTAAGTGATACGACTCGCCGAATTCCACCTCTGTGTTATTCACCCTCGATTCAGTGCCTGTTCCCGTCGCATTTTGGCCGGATATTTTAGCTAACGTCTTGACCTTTGCCCTCTTCTCATCCGATTTCTTCTGCAGTCGCAATGCCACCAAATAGATGCCAATGTATAGGCCTGTCATTACGGAGAGCGTTAGCCAGAAGTAGGAGATAGTTAGGATAGTGTTGAACATGGGGTTGCTTGAAAATTCTGCATAACAAGTTCCACTTTGTCGAACGTGGTTGTACTTGCTAAAATAAGGCCATCCAATGATGGTGGTGAAGAATATGGACGAGGGAAGTATCCAGGTGATCGCGATCATCGACAACACCTTGTTGCCAGTTCTCCAATTTCGGTACTTGGCGGGTATCTTGACGGAGAAAAAGCGGTCCAGTGTAATGAAGAGGACAGTGTACTGACTAGTTAGGCAGAGGGTGTAGTCCAGTGCTAGCCATAGATCACAGAGTATCCTACCAAGCGGCCAGTATCCCAGTAGCAGGTAAAGACTGTAGAGGTTCATTGAGAATATCCCAATCAACACGTCTGTAACAGCCAGTGAAGCTATGAAGTAGTTTGTTGGCATGCGCAAGGTCCGTTCGAGGTAGAACGCCAATAGCACTAAAACATTTCCACCGATGGTAACACTTGAAGCCACGATTGTTAGGAGTATAATGATGCCAGCAGAAACACGTCCATAGGTTGGCGCCTTTGGTGATTCCTCGTTCTCCGCTGATGGAATGTGGGCGTCCGATAGACTTGAGGTAGTTGTCGTGGCCGAAATCGGCGTGTTGAAGTGCGACGTGATTGGTTTTCCACGCTGCAGTCGCTCCGTTTCCCGATAGCGCGACAACAGATCCGACATATTGGAGCTGCGATAGACGAGTTTGCTCGCGTGTGTAACGGGCACCGACGTGGTGGAAACGATGCTGACATCGGCGCTTGGAGGTGAGAGCGAGGTGGCACCTCGACGCTCCTTGATCCAGTTCAAGTAGGCCAGGGAGATGTCTGTTGGAAGCCAGTCTCCACCCTCAGTCTTTGCTTTTGAAGCAAGATCTTGGCCACAAGACACTCGAATCACGTTCAAAATCACCAAGAATGTGCCAACCACCCAATTGGATTGCATGGGTTCATGGAATCATCTTCGTCATCGTTCTACAAATCAACAACAACAACAGAGGTGAAGGAAGAGGTCATCAAGAATCTGATGGTAGCTTTAATGAGGTGATAAACCACGAAAAGCGGCCCAAAACTCAGTAACCAGGAGCTATTCAGTTCACGTAGAAAAATTTAAATGAGGTAAGGTCCCTCTTGTCCCAATGCCAACCTTTGAATGTGTTTACTGATGAACCAATGAAATGGACTGTTTAAAGTACAAACGAAACGTGATGCTGCAAGCCTAATCACTATCTCACGGATGACCTCGTGAAGATTTATGTGGGAATTGGGTTAATGTGTTGACGAAATGGACGGCACAAAGCTTGTTCCCTGATATTTTACAGGGATCCAATCTTGGATAATCCCACACAAACACTTCAATAATTGGCGAGTTTGGTAAAGGATCCACTTCTTCAACATTCCACCAATCAACATTTTTCAAGTAGAGAAAGGTGGAGACAAATTATGCAGAAACGACGCTGCACGCCAATCCACACCAGTCACTAAGTAGGACTTAATTTTTACAGATTGTGTTTAAAATAGAAATATTTCCGTGGTGTTTTGTGGTTTTGAAAGAATCGGACGCAAGAATCCGAAACCCCACCGACAAGTCTACGCGAGTTACGCAGCCCCTTAGAGTGAATTCCAATAACAAGGAGGAATGCTGCTTCTAAAGCACCGGGGACTATCAATTAGCAGTGTCTTTGGTTCTGAAGTTGTGTCTTATGAAACGTGCTATCATTGGTGCAATGGTTTTGGAAGTGGCGGTTTCGATATTAGTGACCCATCGCTCCCCGGACAGCCTCGAGAGTCTGAAGGTGCAGAACTGCAGTCTCTGTTGGCTGAAGACTCAACTCAAACGCAACAAGAGTCAACGTGTGAACACACGCCTTGCACTGCTTGCCCGCCGGCAACGCACAAAGGACATCTTGAGAACTATTGTGACGGGGTGTGAAAAGTATAAAAAGTTGCAGGTAGATCTCGGGCAACTAAGTATATCGACAGGACGGCCACTCGAAGAGGGTTCTCCTGTGTATGTGGTGGAGGTTTGAAGATGCAGAACTGCAAACTCTACTGAATGAATACTAAACGCAAACGCAGGAGTCAGGCAAACAGCTATTTCCAAGCAGTGGCACCAAATGGGACAATGTCAAAAACTTGGAAGCTGGGTCCCACCACAAGTGTCGACCGAACACAACCTAGGTCGCTGCTTGCCCGCCGGCAACAAGCAGAGAATGGACCTCCGGTGGATGTGATGAAATGTGTATTTTTTACGAGAATGCCAAATGTAGAAAGTTGTGAGTAGTTCCCGTCTAACCAAGCAAATCAACGCCGAAACGAGATATCCACTTGGAGAAGGTTCTTCTGTGCGTCTGGTCGGACAACAAAGGTGTACTTTACTACGAACTCTTGACAACTGGTCGGACGGTGAATGCGGAATGCTACGAACGACATAGAGGCCATTTCCCGAGAGATAGAGGAGGCAGACAATTCTTACTACAGCTGGACAACGCTCGACCCCACGTAGCTTGCGCGACTCTGACAATCCTCAGGATTTTGACATGGGAAGTTCTCCCACACACGGCGCCTTCACCAGACTCGGCCCCATCTTGCTGCCATTTGTTCCGGTCAATGCAGCAGCAGCAGCACGCCTTCGTGGATAAACACTTCAAAACGCTGCACGATGTTTCTTCCGCGGCAGCCTTTGTACGCCAGCTGAGGGGTGGCGCAAGGTCATAGCAAACAAGGGGGAATATTTTTTCGAGTATCCCTAGATAAAGAGGCCGTGGAAGTGGCTTTTTTTCAGCTCAAAACATCGCGTCTAGTGGTTATGCAGAGAGGGAAAAACTGCGGCATGCATAATTCACTAGAGGCAATATACATGCATGTCTAATCCTGATGCACAATCATCCGCGCCACAATCTTCCTCTGCATTTGATTTAGACAGCCTTGGTTTACATACCTCTGCGGTCTGTAAGTTGGTGTGGTCGACAACCTCGTGGGATTCACTCGGAGCGTCTGTTGATGGCTTCAAGTGACAGTGTCGAGCATTTAGTGAAATTGTTCCATTATCCTCACTCATCTTGCAGGTTCGCTCAAGGTCGGGTGGTTTTGACTCATCCCTGCGTCCCATTGGTCCCCACAATCTGCACTCAAGGACACACCCAGCGGTTCCCGTTGCCAGTGGCAACTTTTTAAACAAGGGGAGGTGAGAGTGGGCATGCAACACCGCGAGTAAAGCAGAATCCTCATTTTCGCTAAATATGAGGAGGGGCCACGAGGTCCTTTGCTCCTCGATTATCGATTACCTTAATGTAATCGATTCTACATAGATCACACACAGTTTTGCTCAGGTCAACCAAATTTTTGACTACCGATTTTTATTTTGAAATAACTTTTGTTTAAATATCAAAGTAGGAAAAAATAATGATCAGTAACCACATGAAAGGGGTAATGTAATTACCATGAACGTAGAGCAAGGCCAAAACACATTTCCATGCTGCATAGGTGAAGCGGTAATACCGCAAGCATATGGTCAGCTCTCGTGTGCATTTTTTTAACCAATCAAAATCTAGCCGGAAATTTCCGACAGATTTTTAACTCCAGTATTTTACGGCAAGTAGACCTCAGTGGGCTGTGGCTTTAAGCCAAAATTTCACATGGTTGTAGACATTTTTTACGACTAAACGTGTTTGAGTGACGCGGCAGTGTAAATTTGATTTGCCTCGACTCACTAAAACACGAACCACTACAAAAGCGAAATTTGAAAAAAATTGCTTACATGAGATACAGGAGACGGTAACCTCGAGTCGATTTTTAAAAAAATCGTTATGGATTGATAATAATCGACTTTAAAATTAGTGATTGTGCCTGCACAGACTTTCTACTGAATCGGAAAGTGCAGTTGAAGGGAATCATGGAATTAGTTTGCTCATTTCATAATCAATAAGACGCCACTCTACCAAAAATCAATAAACAGGTATTTGTGCCCTCTTGCGATCACCCTTGTGCTGACCTTCTCCATTGGTATCACTTCTCGACCTTCAGATGTGTACACGCACGCACGCGCGCACGCACCCAGCTCGGCCAATCACAACTAAGGATAGAACATAGTCGTTGCTTGTTCTATTTTGCAATCACCAAAAATGAATGCTGTCGGGAGAATTTGGCTTGTGAAAAAAATAATTGTGTGTTTCAAACTAGATAAAACACGAGATGTGGTCGTCGCGAGATCAAACGCGCAGCAATGTATTCGGCGAATCAACTCGTTTCGCAAAGCCTGCAATTCCGCATTTACCAAAAAGTTCGTAAACTACTCTATGATTTATTTGCACAAAAAAATAATTTAACTAGCACCAAGAAGTAGCCGTGGCATCCCATCTCTCCACTGTCTAGAACATGAATGCGTTTTAATAATTTCGTATTTTTGTAAATGAAAACAGGGGCAAAATTGGACAGAGGATGAAACAAGCGGTTGTTGAAATTAAAACATTTAAAGACAGCTGTCAACTCCATGCGATGCCACGCTATTTATTGTTCATTTTCTGCGCCAAAATATGGTGTTTTTTTAAAGCAATTTCCCAGACTTCGTATTCTTGAAAAATCATTCGCTTAGCGATAGCAACTATTCCCGTCACGAACATGTTGATGCAACTGTTTTCTGAGCAGAAAACATGTATTGAAGTGGCGTTTCCTTTCGCGACAATCTCTATAGAAACAACGAAACGCTTGGGTTTGTTTAAATTCGTTAGACACGGAAACTGACGAATGGTACAATGTGGACGTCTAGAGTCAAACTCGTTTTTGAGGGGAACGCAATCAAACCATCCACCATCCGACCAACATCGCGGGGACACCAAAAAACTACAGTAAGAACTTTTTGTATTTCATAGCGTCTCCAAACGATGTGATTAATGGGACGTCGTGGTCACATGATGCCAGACGTGAAGGAAAAACGGAAGATGGAAAAATAAGGAGAGAGAAACGAGGATTAACTGCTATCAGTTGACTTTCTGCCTCATTTTAGGCCACAGAAAATAAGTTTAAAATTTGGATTTTCTCGACATCTCATAGTGACTGTTTTAAGTAATGATAATGATGATGGCAGACGTGAGGCGTTCGTAAAATACGTATATAGCCTCCAGAATTGTAGTACGAACAATTAGCGCTTCATTGGTATTGATTTATCTTTTTATTGGTTAGGAACCAACGATGATGATGACGATAGACGTCCTTGCCAAGAAGGTTTTCCTGAAAAATCGATAACTCAGAGCTCTATCATCAGGCTAGACTGTTGCGCTTCAATCAAAATTCCGGTTTTTAAATGAAGAGAAGATACCGTTTTGTTTTACGTACTTCAGGTCATCCTCAGCATCATTGGTGAACGTTTCATTACTTAAAGTATCTCCTAAGTATCGATTTGAATAAGAATTTCGGTAACTCCTAACCTTTCAACAATTCTAATTCCTCTTCATGAATTACTGATGCCGTCCCGGTGTTTGAGGTGAGCGTTTGCGCGTTGCGTTGCGTGATTTTCTTACTTAATGTGGAATTTTACATCGTCAACTTCCGTGGATCGACTAGGTTTGATGACCCATTTTTGCAGCCTTTAAAGTGCACTCTTGACGAAATTGTTGGCGGTACATTTAAGCAACCGTGAATCCTGGATACCCTACAAATCAGTCCCACGGGTGCCGTGGGAGTACAAATGTATCTACATTATCCCACGCGCTTAACCAACTTCCAGCCTTACAAGTCGAAGCCGCACAGCTAAATGACTGTTAAGGGTGCACAGCCCGTACTCAACAAGATTCGAAAAGCCGCGCAAAAATTGACCAATTTAAACAAAGTTAGATTTTTTGAAAGTTGTCGCTACTCAAAGGGGAGATCTTAATTGCATTCTCTGCATTAAAGGGATCATAAAATCTGTGGATTTTGTGAGCGATCGATTTTATCGGTGTTTTAAAAAACTACAACCACCCACAACAACCAAAACTTTCCAAAATGGCGCCTTACCATTGGCTCATTTAAAGAAAGGCAACAATTTTATTTAAAACCCAACAAATGATTTTTTGTTTGTTTAAATCCAAAATGATTTATTTTCAACAACGAAATCTCGGCACTCATTTAAACCAATAGTATTTTTCGAACACTAAAATTCAGGTCTGGCTGAAAGATTTAACACATAGATGGCGGCTTCGCATGTAGACAACATGCGAAATTTGTTTAAATGAAAGCGTGTGTTTTGCCATAGAAGGGGGCGCGTTTTCTTCTAGCCAAAATTTGCATATAATCAAAATAAATTTTTCGTTTTACGGATTATTAAAACAGCAAGGCAAATTTTCAATCACTCTATTAAAGCCTTTAGATAATCTAATCATCATGAAAAACAACTTGACGGCTGAAAAATCCGGTTACGCAAAATTTCGACATGTCGCAAGAAAAAAAATTTTTCGGCGTACTGTTCTTAGCATAAATCGATAAATCTATTCGCCACAAGAATTTGGTAAGGGCTCCATCTATACTATGTGCATATAAACAAAATTTCGCAAACGCACGCAGAAATTTGCACTATTTCAAAAAATTATCATAAAAATGCCCGGGTTTTTTTTGCACACCAGATGTCTCGTATTTAAAACAAAAATTTCTTTTTAAGTGGTGAATATTGTGCGCCCAATGTAGTCATTTCCGCCAATTATTAAAACAGGGCCCATCACTTTTTAACTTTCTCCTTAAAATTGTTTAAAATCGCAATTGAATTTAACAGATGAAACGAATTGTTCTTTTGTCTCATCAAACAGAGGTAAAAGCTTTGTTTAGACAGATGACAGCCGCCCAGGAACTCAACATTAGTAAATCTACTTTTTAAGTACAAGGCATTTAATTATTTTACGGAAAAAAAAGTACTTTTAACTTGTGAAGAAAATGCAAACAAGCAAGATTTATCAAGCCTTACTTGGAGAAAATCACACGTTTTCGTTTAGGCTTTAACCACTAATCCAACACGGTCGCATAGTTCCACTGCCACCTCAATGAAGCAGTGCCGATGTCCTTCTGCGCAGACGGTAGTTTAATAAGCGCGCCACACGTCATGAGCTCGGCCGGTCACACAAATCCTGTTGGCTAGTCCACTGCTGATTGGTTGAAAGTGCCCGCGCATTATGGATGGGGCGCACGTGTGCACTTACTGCGTCTACGCGGCAATCCAGGAGGAGGTGGAGGAGGAGGAGGAGCGTGGACAGGAGCGTTTTATGGTGGGAATTCCAAGTTGACACATTTTCTCCAGGAGTCTCATTCTGATTCTCATTTTAGTCTACCAGTTGCTAAAATTACTGTTGTATTTGAATTATTTTTTTTTTCACAAGATGAAGACAAAGTTTGCTGAAACAAGTAAATAACCGAATCGGTTCAGCAACTTGCTTGAATAAAAGTGCAAATGTACGACTGCCGTCTCTGTGAGGCTGTAGAGTGGACGATCTTCACACCAAAACCAAAATTTTCGGCCAATCGCATGGCCGTTTTCAAGTACCACGGTAAAAACGCCATTCGTGGGATTTGATTTGGCAAATCCTCATTGAAATTTTAAATTTTCCGGACTCATCGATTAAGTTCCACACCTGGATTAATTTCGACCAGACAAAATTGGCGCAATTTCGTTGAAATTAAACAAAATGTGGCACTAAACTATGCTTTTCTGTCAAATGGGGGAATTTTATGTCTCATTTACGATCGGCGTATGACCTATTACAGGAGGAGGGGAATTTGGAATGCACACCGACGTAGCCACTCCCTCTAAGCCCCTTCTGTAAATCACTTTTCGGCGCCAAAATGTGCTCGTAGTTTTGTATTCTTTAACCGGCACATTCCTGCACGGCCTTGAGAACGAGTTTGGCTCATGATTGGGTTGGAGTTCTGTTCACACGGCCAGTTCACCCACGTATTCATGCCCAGGATCACCCTAACTGTTTCAGAAATAGACACCGCGCTCAAAGTGGAGCAACGAGCCAATGAGATGGGTAAGCGGTCGATGTGAAATGGTGTGTGGCGCAGGCACACAAATTGGAGTGGTGGAATTCACGAAACAAAGTGCACACGCAAAGGAAACAGTGACTTAAGTTGGCCTTCCAAATGTCTGGAAGCATGGTATTTGGACAACAATATTTAAATTAAATTAGTGGTACATTGTAAAAAAAGTCGCGAGCAAAGACCTTCAAAGTTTCGCTGTGGCGTACATCAAAGACTACCCGAGATTAATGACTTGATTGCTATAATTCGCTTTCACGTTATGACCGCATTAAGATTTTTATCTGGTCAAAAACTGAATCATTTAAAGCAGCCATATCTAATGGCAACTACGTCGATGACTGCTTGCCAAGTCATGGAAATAAAGAAACGGCACTTCAGCAAACTTAAAATGTGATGTTAATTCAAGGCGAGTGTTTATACCAGAAGAAGCGATTGTCGGTAAATCGGTGTTGATCCCAGACTTTCCCTAGAGCTTCGTTTCTACCAACTGAGGACATTCGAGAAGAACAGGATGGACGTCTTCCACAATGGGATCAAAAGCCAACCGACTTCATGTTTGATGACACCTGACACCTCTCTGACAACTGGCCTCATCACTGACACCGACCTATTACCGATAAAGGCGGTTTTGGGCAAATCCGACTGCCATGCAGACGCGACAGTGCTGGCGTCATGTCGGTCTGATAGAACGGAACGGGACTACTCATACCGACATGGGGCATCGTTTGGTTCCATCTGACAATTGTGTTCTGTCATGGCAGTTTCCACCACCACCACCACCACCACCACCACCACCACCACCACCACCACCACCACCACCACCACCACCACCACCA